>CM036242.1:42475161-42622661 GCA_020698575.1 Bostrychus sinensis
TCCTGTATTTCTCCACACCTCCTCCTCTTCCTCTCTCCTCTCTCTGTCTCTCCCTCGAGGCACATCCTTGACTCTGAAGCGAGCGTCGGATGCCAAAAAATTACTATTGACATTTCAATTGAGGCTGCGTCTGTGAGACCTTCAGCGGCGGCGGGCCATTTACATGTCAATGGAACCGACTGCAAGAAGGAGAAAAAAAAGTGTTTTTAAATCGAGAGCCGCCTCTGCAGCAGATTCAAATGTGTTTCTGGGTTTTATTTCTCACAGGCGCAGGAATAACTGAGTGTTACAGCGAACCAGGAGAACACACAAGCCTCTGTTTGTTCACTAAATGCTAATTCGATGTATGTTTCTGCATAATCCTAATGAAAATTTAATGTATTTTCTCTTTTGTGTGTTGTCTATTAATAATCTATACTATCTGTAAGTGGTGCTTTGCTCAGTGGCAGTGACAGACGCAGTTTAAAGCTGCTCTACACATTGATTTTGATCAGTACGCTGCATAATTTTCCGAAGTAACGCAGAGAAAGGAAAGGGTTACCGTTAATGCATCACGAGAAATTCATCTACTGTAATATAATATCGAGTATACCCTGCTTCAGTTTAGCTGAAAACAGAAAGTATGCCATTTTTTCTTGTATTTATGGAAAAGAGTGAAATAATTTGACAGTTTATTGTAACAGGAATCATCTGTGAAAAAACAAAACCTTCAGACGTGAGGAGAGGAAGTTAGTCACGGTTTATTCAGAAACCGAACTGACCACGGCTACTGTCACCTCATTTTCTTGGCTCTTTTTTAATAAATGTGGTGTAAAAAAAGACTAATGATACATGTATTTTAATACATTTTAACCAAAAGGCGCAACGCAACCATTCTGAGACTGAGCCAGAGCAGGTGGACTCATTGTATTCTATAGAAAGTTTGGGAGCAGAGCTGTGTATTTGCACAAAAGTACAAACTTTGATTATGAAATTTAAACACCCGCCCCCTTTTGGAATTCAGACAAGTTTTTGCTGTTTATGATTTGTACATGTATATACCGCACCAGTTCTGTAAAAACATTCTGTGTACTGATTTTTATTTTGGTCAAATAAACAGATAAATCAGACATGCAGATAGACCTACAGTTCAAGAATATCAGTTAAATATAAATATTATTGGAATGGTTTAAACCTTTGGAGCTGAACTTAAAAAATATTACCTATTATTATTTATCAAGCTTTTATTTAGGACCCAGACATATTACTTTAGAAAACATAGTGAGATTTTTTAGTGTGTTGTTAGACGCCCTTGCTGCTGTCTCCATTTACATTTCATTTCTATGGTGGAACAATGACAGGTGGAGTACGCAAACAGTCGTCCTGGTTTAGTACCTGGCTTAGACCTGGTTTAATCTTGGACCATTATCATCTGTCAAACCTCCCTCTCTGTGCGTCTCTTGTCCTTAAACACCACCTCCCTCCATGCTGCATTCATTATAATTACCCACAATCCCCTCCTCCTCCTTATGTAGTGTGTGTTTTTATTGAAGGCAGCAGTTGTTCGATATCTGAGCTCCACTAATGATCATCGACTGCGTCCTAATCACCGGAGCTCTGCGTGACTCCGAACGAACCGCCGGCGCCGCAGAGGCCACGGTCGATGAACTCGCTGGGTTTTTCTGTGTCTGAGCGGCACACGGGACATTTACATACACCTCCTTTAAGATAATCTCAGCGCAGTCTCAGCAGGACAGAGCTGCAGGCGGAGGGGGGAATGCAAAAAATAAAACTGAAGATTCCTGCTCCTGACGACACAGAGAGGAGATGTATTCATGAGTTTATACGCAGAGGAACAGAGGAGTTATATAATATATAAAACCTCTTCTGTTGGGGAGCTGTTACTGTGACTTTGGACTGGATAGAGCATAAAAAGGCTAATTATCACACAACTATTAGCGACATGATGCAAACAGAGCTGAGGTGAGTCTGGTAGAGCCATAAGTCAGTGTATTTCCAGTTTTGGAGAAGGGCAGTGCCGCAGCATACAGGATTACTCAAATAAAATAATGCGCTAGGTGTTAATACCTGGCTTTCTTAAAGGCAGACCAATATTTTTATATCGTACCTTGACATGTTTCGGCTGCTTATTTTCTGCGGTTACTGAGAAGCACACTCCAGGATCTTGTGGGAAAATCTTTGTGGCGTTGAATATTTCTGGAATCATGTCAGTGCTCAGGTCGGTGTGGGACAGAGCTGCAGGCGGAGGGGGGAGTAAAACTGAAGATTCCTGCTCCTGACGGGACAGAGAGGAAGAGATGTATTCATGAGTTTATACACAGAGGAACAGGAGCAGAGCATTCAGTTTCTGTGCTTTATCGAGGGTCAGAGGAGCAGTATAGCCAGCAATGGTTTAGTCCTGGTTTAGTCCTGGTTTAGTCCTGGTTTAGACCTGGTTTAGACCTGGTTTAGACCTGGTTTAGTCCTGGTTTAGTCCTGGTTTAGACCTGGTTTAGACCTGGTTTAGACCTGGTTTAGACCTGGTTTAGTCCTGGTTTAGTCCTGGTTTAGTCCTGGTTTAGTCCTGGTTTAGACCTTGTTTAGTCCTGGTTTAGTCCTGGTTTAGTCCTGGTTTAGTCCTGGTTTAGACCTGGTTTAGCCCTGGTTTAGTCCTGGTTTAGTCCTGGTTTAGTCCTGGTTTAGACCTTGTTTAGTCCTGGTTTAGTCCTGGTTTAGTCCTGGTTTAGACCTTGTTTAGACCTGGTTTAGTCCTGGTTTAGTCCTGGTTTAGACCTGGTTTAGTCCTGGTTTAGTCCTGGTTTAGTCCTGGTTTAGACCTTGTTTAGTCCTGGTTTAGTCCTGGTTTAGCCCTGGTTTAGTCCTGGTTTAGACCTGGTTTAGTCCTTGTTTAGTCCTGGTTTAGCCCTGGTTTAGCCCTGGTTTAGTCCTGGTTTAGTCCTGGTTTAGCCCTGGTTTAGTCCTGGTTTAGTCCTGGTTTAGCCCTGGTTTAGTCCTGGTTTAGTCCTGGTTTAGCCCTGGTTTAGCCCTGGTTTAGTCCTGGTACCTGGTTTAGTCCTGGTTTAGTCCTGGTTTAGTCCTGGTTTAGACCTGGTTTAGTCCTGGTTTAGACCTGGTTTAGCCCTGGTTTAGTCCTGGTTTAGACCTTGTTTAGTCCTGGTTTAGTCCTGGTTTAGCCCTGGTTTAGCCCTGGTTTAGTCCTGGTACCTGGTTTAGTCCTGGTTTAGTCCTGGTTTAGTCCTGGTTTAGACCTGGTTTAGTCCTGGTTTAGACCTTGTTTAGTCCTGGTTTAGTCCTGGTTTAGACCTGGTTTAGACCTGGTTTAGTCCTGGTTTAGACCTGGTTTAGACCTGGTTTAGTCCTGGTTAAGTCCTGGTTTAGACCTGGTTTAGACCTAGGTTTAGTCCTGGTTTAGACCTTGTTTCTGGTCTGGTCTCCGTTACTCCAGTGAACTAAAATGCATTAGCTCAGACTCGTTGTAGCAGTAAGTAAAAATTTACCTGAGTACTTTCACTTCATGAGTAATAATATATTACAGTACTTGTGCAGTAGTAGTACTTGTGCCAGCTCTGTTAGTCCAGTCCTGCTCCGAGCGTCTCTCCCTCAGGTCTCCGTCTCTCGTCCGCACCCATTACCAATATAAATCTCTCTTTTTCCGCATTTCCTAGTCATTTGTTTCCCACAGAGAGCGCTCACAGCCGACCCCTGACCCCAGAGCACCGCCCGGGGACACACAGGGCCATCAGCCAATCAGAGCGCAAGGCTAAGGTCCCATTAACCAATAAGACTGCAGGGCTGAGGTCCCATTAACCAATCAGAACGTGAGTTAGAATTTAGAGCTTCAGCATCACCACAAAAAAAAAAAAAAAAAAAAAAAAACTCAAATGGATTTTAATGAAGTGAAAGAGAAAACAGCTCACAGCTCTTTCTCAGACTGGTTCAGAAAACACACATTTATTCATTTATTTCACTCTCTCTCCTCTCCTCTTTCCTCTCCTCTTTCCTCTCCTCTCTCCTCTCTCTCCTCTCCTCTTTCCTCTCTCTCCTTTCCTCTCCTCTTTCCTCTCCTCACCTCTGTGGGCTTTAGTTCAGGGTTGAATGCTTTAATTATCAGACACAGGGCTCAGTCTTGTCAGAGCGCGCCCCGTTAATGAGAGGCCTTCTGGGTAATTACTGCTTTTGTAAGAGGAGCAGAGACAGAGAGAGGAGCGGAGACAGAGAGAGGAGAGGAGACAGAGAGAGGTGAGGAGACAGAGAGAGGAGCGGAGACAGAGAGAGGAGAGGAGACAGAGAGAGGAGCGGAGACAGAGAGAGGAGCGGAGACAGAGAGAGGTGAGGAGACAGAGAGAGGAGCGGAGACAGAGAGAGGAGAGGAGACAGAGAGAGGAGCGGAGACAGAGAGAGGAGCGGAGACAGAGAGAGGAGAGGAGACAGAGAGAGGAGCGGAGACAGAGAGAGGAGAGGAGACAGAGAGAGGAGAGGAGACAGAGAGAGGAGAGGAGACAGAGAGAGGAGAGGAGACAGAGAGAGGAGCGGAGACAGAGAGAGGAGAGGAGACAGAGAGAGGAGAGGAGACAGAGAGAGGAGCGGAGACAGAGAGAGGAGAGGAGACAGAGAGAGGAGAGGAGACAGAGAGAGGTGAGGAGACAGAGAGAGGAGCGGAGACAGAGAGAGGAGAGGAGACAGAGAGAGAAGCGGAGACAGAGAGAGGAGAGGAGACAGAGAGAGGTGAGGAGACAGAGAGAGGAGCGGAGACAGAGAGAGGAGAGGAGACAGAGAGAGGAGCGGAGACAGAGAGAGGAGCGGAGACAGAGAGAGGAGAGGAGACAGAGAGAGGAGCGGAGACAGAGAGAGGAGAGGAGACAGAGAGAGGTGAGGAGACAGAGAGAGGAGCGGAGACAGAGAGAGGAGAGGAGACAGAGAGAGAAGCGGAGACAGAGAGAGGAGAGGAGACAGAGAGAGGTGAGGAGACAGAGAGAGGAGCGGAGACAGAGAGAGGAGAGGAGACAGAGAGAGGAGCGGAGACAGAGAGAGGAGCGGAGACAGAGAGAGGAGAGGAGACAGAGAGAGGAGCGGAGACAGAGAGAGGAGCGGAGACAGAGAGAGGAGCGGAGACAGAGAGAGGAGAGGAGACAGAGAGAGGAGCGGAGACAGAGAGAGGAGAGGAGACAGAGAGAGGAGAGGAGACAGAGAGAGGAGCGGAGACAGAGAGAGGAGAGGAGACAGAGAGAGGAGCGGAGACAGAGAGAGGAGAGGAGACAGAGAGAGGAGAGGAGACAGAGAGAGGAGAGGAGACAGAGAGAGGAGAGGAGACAGAGAGAGGAGAGGAGACAGAGAGAGGAGAGGAGACAGGGAGGAGATGAGACAGAGAGAGGAGAGGAGACAGAGAGAGGAGCGGAGACAGAGAGAGGAGAGGAGACAGAGAGAGGAGAGGAGACAGGGAGGAGATGAGACAGAGAGAGGAGAGGAGACAGAGAGAGGAGCGGAGACAGAGAGAGGAGAGGAGACAGGGAGGAGATGAGACAGAGAGAGGAGAGGAGACAGAGAAAGGAGCGGAGACAGAGAGAGGAGCGGAGACAGGGAGGAGATGAGACAGAGAGAGGAGAGGAGACAGGGAGGAGAGGAGACAGAGAGAGGAGAGGAGACAGAGAGAGGAGCGGAGACAGAGAGAGGAGAGGAGACAGAGAGAGGAGAGGAGACAGGGAGGAGATGAGACAGAGAGAGGAGAGGAGACAGAGAGAGGAGCGGAGACAGAGAGAGGAAAGGAGACAGAGAGAGGAGAGGAGACAGAGAGAGGAGAAGAGACAGAGAGAGGAGAGGAGACAGGGAGGAGAGGAGACAGAGAGAGGAGAGGAGACAGAGAGAGGAGAGGAGACAGAGAGAGGAGCGGAGACAGAGAGAGGAGCGGAGACAGAGAGAGGAGAGGAGACAGAGAGAGGAGAGGAGACAGAGAGAGGAGAAGAGACAGAGAGAGGAGATAGAGAGAGGAGAGGAGACAGAGAGAGGAGAGGAGACAGGGAGGAGAGGAGACAGGGAGAAGAGGAGACAGAGAGAGGAGAGGAGACAGGGAGGAGAGGAGACAGAGAGAGGAGAGGAGACAGAGAGAGGAGCGGAGACAGAGAGAGGAGAGGAGACAGAGAGAGGAGATAGAGAGAGGAGAGGAGACAGAGAGAGGAGAGGAGACAGAGAGAGGAGAGGAGACAGAGAGAGGAGAGGAGACAGAGAGAGGAGAGGAGACAGGGAGGAGAGGAGACAGAGAGAGGAGAGGAGACAGAGAGAGGAGAGGAGACAGAGAGAGGAGAGGAGACAGAGAGAGGAGAGGAGACAGAGAGAGGAGAGGAGACAGAGAGAGGAGATAGAGAGAGAGAGGAGACAGAGAGAGGAGAGGAGACAGAGAGAGGAGAGGAGACAGAGAGAGGAGAGGAGACAGAGAGAGGAGCGGAGACAGAGAGAGGAGACAGAGAGGAGTAGAGACAGCGACAGAGACAGAGAGAGAGAGAGAGGAGCCTGCAGACAGCACAAGGATGTACTCAGATCAGCAGGATAAGAATTATGGCTTTAGCTCGATTTTAAGTGGGCTGTGAAACTCATGTAAACATGTTATTGTGACTTTAGTGGCACT
This sequence comes from Bostrychus sinensis, assembly GCA_020698575.1. NCBI lineage: Eukaryota > Metazoa > Chordata > Actinopteri > Gobiiformes > Eleotridae > Bostrychus > Bostrychus sinensis. The sequence goes on from CM036242.1 coordinate 42,481,781, forward strand.
AATTCTTAGACCTGGTTTAGACCTGGTTTAGACCTGGTTTAGACCTGGTTTAGACCTGGTTTAATCTGGAATTAGTCCTGGATTGGTTCAGTGGGTTTTTATCCTCTTTTGTGCTGGTCAAGTCGGGGTTTAGTCTTAATTTAGTCTTAATTTAGACTTCTAAAATGTTTAAAGTGGCAAAGTTTTTTTTACACCCAATGCCCTGCTCTTCATGAAACATCCCTCTCAATTTATCCAGACTTGGGACTGGCTCAAAAGGTCCACTTGCTACCATATATTTAGTCAAATATTTGACTAAATATTTTCTGCCACTAACGTCTTTGTTCTTGTTTCTGTATTCCCGTCCTGTTTTATCTCCGAGAGTGTCATCTGATTAAATATACGGAGAGATCCCAGTCTGCACATGTCACAGCTCAGAGGTGTCGCTAACGCCCACGCTAATGCTGCTAACACACGCTAATGCCCACGCTAATGCTGCTAACACACGCTAATGCCCACGCTAATGCTGCTAACACACGCTAACGTTGCTAACACATGCTAACAGAGCCCCTGGTCCACGTCAGTGTGGGCAGGATTGGATTTAGTTGGTCTGGGTTTAGAGGAAAAGGAAACTAGTGCAGAGGGACAGAAATCACGGCGTCTGTCAAGGAGAGATGTTTTTATTTTTAGAGAGAGAGATGCATGATGGGAGCAGTGAGAAGTGATGCAGGACTCAGGCCAAGTGTGGTGAATATTCAGCCTCTGCCTGTGTGCATGGCCTGATAATAACAGCCTACTGTCGGTTCATGAGAAACAAAAGCTGTTTCACTACAGAAGCTTGTCTTATTACATTTTGAATTTTCAATGCCTTTGAATTTCTACTATTGAAGTTTTTAAAACTGAAATAGGAATCTGATTTTTTTTGTCTTTGAATTTCAGTCCCTGAAATTTCAGTATCTAATTTTCCCAGTATTATTTCACCGTTATATATTTCAGAAAAAAAAATTGCCTTTAAAAAATTCATTGCATATATTTTCAAGTCCTAAAATGTTTTGGGCCAAATTCAGAATCTAAAATAGGTCGTCAAAAAACTATCATGAAACCTCCGTGTGACTTGTTCCATTTGTACCGGAAGCACGAGTTACATTTATGTGCACGAGCAAACAGAAATGTTTTCAGCAATGTATTTTTGTTATTGTGTTTTTTTTACTTATTTAAATAAGGTGCATTTGATTTTAACAAGCGAGACAATAAAAATACAGATCTGTAAAATGTTTGACTTCAACTCTCTCTGTTTACAGTTGCCCCACAGTAGCTACTGAACCATGAAAGTGTCTGCGGGAGAAAAACGGAAGTGTGCGATAAGGAGAAAACCCCACTTTTGTTTAGGTTGTTTTGTATTTAGATTTTTGCATAACTTCACGAGTCTATTGTGGAAGCGAACAACGTTGCAGTCACAGCTCCAAACATGTTCTCCAGGGGAAAGTGACAGGGACCCAGTCACCACCTCTTCATTCTGATGAGGAACAGCATTGCAACATGGAGACAGAGAAGAGGACATTTAGCAGAATGCATACCCTTTAAACAACCTGTAGGGGGCGATAAGCAGTAGTCAAAGACTTTTTTAACCCGGTAAAAGCCACATTCATATATCGTTTGCACAGAGGTAGCACATTACTCCCAGAGACATTACTGAGGCTTTTGTGACTGTGTGAAGACAAAAAAAGAGACAACGGAGATGCTCTTAAGTAAAAATCTTGCAGTTTTATTTGCATATAAAGGCAGCTAATATATCACAATGAACTGAAAGAACTAACATCTGAGTGAGTACAATCAGAGAGAGGAACAGCACACGAACATTTACAGCCACGGACATTGGCAACGACTTTTTTTGTGCTCGCAAGATTGCATCGACACAGTGCAAAAATCATCAGAGATAAAGACGAACAGAAGAGAAACAGAAGCACTACAGACACTAAAGAGAGCTAGGTTCAGAGTTCAGAGTTCAGTTTAATGAGGCGAAAGTCCACCGCCTGCCGATTGTGACAATTCCTCTCTCAGTTTCAAATCAAAAACTGTACGGAGGCCCAGGAGGGACATGGGAAGGCAAAAGGGTGTTACTGAGTCCTAAAACCATGACACAGGGCTGCACTATGATCGGACAAAAGTTAATAATGAACGGTTAGGCCGTGTCCCAGTTCTCACACGCTGAGGGGCCACCACCGCGCACTTATAAGTATATTACCCACAATGCATTTCATTGTGATGTTTTGAAAAGATTGTATAAACGTTAGAGACATGTCTTATCTGCCTGTGAGCAAAATGATCAGCTGCCGTTGCCTAAATTCAGCTGTGGTTTAGCATTTATCGCTAACAAACAGCTCTGCGTTTGCTCTAGTAAAAGTGTTAACCTCGTGACTTTCATAACATGAGGTACACGAAAGAGTGGAGAATGTCCTAATTCTCACCTTTAACTAGGGCTGGGTACTGTTAAACGATATTTTTGTGGAATCAAAATCAAAGTTACAATACTACTGGTATTGAAAAAATTATTTAAATTCAATAACAAGTTTCAATAGTGGGACCTTTAATGTTCCTTTGCATGAATGAATCAAATAAACAGAATCAATCATACAAACTACTTGTTTAACTTGCAGCTGAGAACTCTGCTTCAAAAATGTGTCTATTATTCAATATTATTGGGTTTTATGATTGTAGAAGATGAATTAGCTCAACAAAGATATCAGAAAAAGTATTGCTCAGGCATCGGTATCGACCTTCTGCGAAATGGACTTACGTTTAAGCGAGTCATTTTAGCAGACAAGTAAATTCTGACAATGGGTAAAATTATCTTTTGACACTGGTGCTAAAGGGGGCAAGGTTCAGAAGGTCTCAGGTCCAGGGACAGGTTTGTCAGGTTCGTAAGTCAGTGGTGCTAGTCTCCAACGCCCAGTTCACACTGAATATGCTGCGTGTGCATCACGGGTCCTGTCCAACCTCCCTGACAAATAGACACCATTCAGATCAAAATTAAGCAAGGAGTCTATTTCTGACAGAAGCCGTCATGCATAAAACTGAACAGAGCCGAGCCAGACAGGAAGTCAGACTTGGAACCACTGAAGAGGATCCGGGATATTTCAAAATAAAATGCTTGTGCAGCCTCTTGACCACATTGCTGTAAACATTACGTCTTAACTGGGGACATGGATCACAAACGAGACCGGACACGATTACAGGTTGTACAGGGTAGCTCCAGTTTTTCTCTTGTGAAATTTAAGACCTTTTAAGACTTTTTCATGCCACTTACAATAAAATGTAATGCCAAGATTGTGGGCAAAAGAATAATAATCTGTATAAATTTTAAACAAAGTGAATATCAGTATTACTCTCTGAAGCTCACTGATTTTTAAAAAAAGTCTAATGCAGGTGAAATAACTCAAAACAAATCATACATTTCAGTGGTAACAGCATTTACTGTACTATGAGAATGTTTTTTGCAGCAAATGTGGCTGCAATATTACACAGCCCATATAAACAGCAAACTTAGCTTTCAAAAATGTAATAAATAAACTGTGGGGGACTTTCAGATATTTGTAAAGCCACTATTGAAAGAATTTCTCGCCAAATTCACATCCAACTCACAAAAAAGGCAGACTTATCTGTTGTTACTTACAAAGTATTGATCTAAAATATATTTTTGACACGTACAACACTGAAAACTTGACTTAGATGTCACAATTTGAAAATTTACAACTTAGATGAACAAATTTGATACCTGCCCAAATAATTTAATACTTTTAAGACCTTAGGGCTACCCTGTTGTATACGGAGAATCCTTACCCAGGGTAGAAGCACAAAAGTCACGAAAATAATCTCCATATGAACAGGAGGTCATGGTCAGAGGCCAACGTAGATTATGTTTACCTGTAGCTCTCTGTAGATGGTTATTATTAGAGCCCGACCGATATGGAATTTTTGAGGCTGATGCCGATACTGATATTAGGTAACAAAAAAAAAAAAAAAAAAAAAAAAAACGATATCTGATACATCGGCCGATACAGTTATACATTAAGAAAAAGTACTTTAATTTTTATATCTTTATTTTATTTCGGCCGATAACCCACAATCTTCTAATGGGCTATATCAGCCGATAATATTGGCCTGCCAATATATCGGTTGGGCTTTAGTTATTATCGCGTAAACTCACAACTTCCAGCGTTAACTCTCTACTCTCCTCTGAACCCTGCTGGCTCTGGATGGATATGTGCCACACATACAACGCACTTGGTGTGAATTAGGCGTCAGCATTCGCTCTGCGATTATCTGTGTCCCATGTCCCTTCTGTCCTCTGTACTCGGGAATAGTAAAAAACTTACTTCTTTTTTTAACCCAACACAACTCGTAGTACACATGAATATATATCATATATATATATTTTACATACATTTCCAAATTATCTCTGACTGTGGGTGTGTCCCGGCTGCAGGGGGCTGGGCTAAAGCAGGACTTCAATAAATAACATTAAAAAGAAGATGAGAATTAAAGCTTGTTTAAGGCAGCGTCCCACGGGCTGCGTCCACACCAACACACACTCAGGCTCAAACCTCCAAAACCTAGGACTAAACCTGGACCAAACCAAGACTAACCATGGGACTAACCTGGAACTAAACTAGGGCTGATAGGAAATTAAACCAGAACTAACTCAAAAGTAAACAAGGTATAAACTAGGATTAAATTTAGGCTAAACCAGGATTAATCTAGCACTAGACCAAGGGCTAAACAAGGACTTAGCCTGGGCTAAACCAGGATTGAACCAGGACTAAACCAAGGACAAAAGCAAGAACTAAACCAGGACAAAAGCAAGAACTAAACCAGGACAAAACCAAAAGTAAACCAGGATTAAACCAATGCTAAATCAGGACTAAACCAAGGACTAAACCAGGACTAAACCAAGGGTATAATAGGAATTAAAATTTCTAAGTTTATCCAGATCTAAAAGCACACAGAGAAGGACTTCGTAGTAATTTAAACCAAGACTAAATCTGCACTAAATCTCGGTTAAACCAGGAATCAGTCTAAACCGGTCTTGACCAGAAATAAACCAGGACTTAAACCCAGATGTCTTTACCTGAAAGTGTGTTTGTGTGGACGCAGCCTCAGCCGATAAGATCCCAGATTGAAAAAACAACATTAAAAAAAGCGCTGAACACAAATGAGCGCTGATAAAACATGGCGTCTGTCAGAGATTTTACAAATTCACAAAAAAAGCATCATTATTTTACAGATTGACCAATATTTATAACAAGAGAAAAGATTGTTTTAACCACAAAACCGTTCGATACGAGGAGAATATCGGCGTTCGGAGAGTTTTACATTGACTGCTGGCGAGTTACTTCAATAAAACATTCAGAAAGACATTATGGCATGGTCATAGAAGGGGTCAGTAAAGGAACAAATCATTAGCTTTAGTGGATTCTTTACCATTGTCAGATATAACGGCTTTAGAGCATTTACCCCTGAACTAGAAGACTCCTGGTTTGAGTCCAGGTGTCGGCTCCGAGCAGTTTTACAGAAATTGAGGAAACGCCTTCATAAATATTTACAGTTACATTAAAAATACCATTAACATTCAAGAAAAAGGACAAAATATATTTTACAAGATTAACCGTGTTTGTATTTTATCTCAAAAAAAAAAAAAAAAAAAAAAAAAAAAAAAATCTTAAAAACTCAGCTTTTTTTTTTAATTTTTTTTTAACCAGCATTGAACTACATTATGGCACGACAGCAAACGCCAATATTCTCCTTAAGCCCCTCCCACAAAACCAACAAGCCCCACCCACAAAAAATTCCTCTCTTTACAACAATAGCTTAGAGAAAAAATTTGCAAAGAAACACTTATTTTGGCGTTGCTTTTCAGTCACGGCGCACCTCTGAGTGAATTTTACGGATGCTTGGCTGAGGTGGAGAAGCACGCCGTTCGCAAGAAGAGCCGCCATTTAGTATTTTTTCAATTAAAAGGAGATATATTTATAGAAAAGTGTGGCGCTGGTTTGGGTCTCAGGACGAAGAGGGGTCGGGGTCTTGGGACGAAGGGGGCGGGGTCTCAGGATGAAGAGGTGGGTCTCAGGATGGAAAGGTGGAGTCTCAGGATGGGTGGGTGGGTCTAATGACACTGGGGGTGGGGTGTCAGGACAAAGGGGGCGGGTCTCAGGATGAGGGGGGGTTGGGTAAGTCGAATACGATGGGGGGGTTGGTGGGCTGGAAACTAACGGTGCAGGTGGAGGAGTTTACAAACGTCGTGTAGCCGTCAGTCATTAAACCATAACCTGCAGAAGATGAAGAGAAGAGAGGAGACAAAAGTTAGAAGCAGCAGTAATTCCATGGATACACAGCATTTGAAAATACATTTTAAAATCTAAGCTGACTGCTTCGTAGTGACAGAGGTTTAAGGCTGAAATGATCTGAACCATAGACATAAATACGTAGATGCCTCGTTGGTCACGTTGGTCATTAAACCGTTTTCTATTACCACGATACGGCAAAATCAGCGCCAACAACCGCCCAGTCCAATATGGCTCTGATGACGTAAACCAGTGCAAGATAACGGTGAGACCCTGTGTCTGCGGTTTCCATGACAACAGCATTTGGCCTATTCCTTTTTACTTAAACCTTAACTACCTGATTGATTTTGCATTCAATTCCATAGGTGCAAATTTCTGTATTGCAGTGTAGCCTATATGAAGCCATTTGTGAAAAAAAAAAACCTCCTTGAACTTATCTGGGCCGTATGCTACAGCGGGGTAATTTTGCCAAGGAACGTGAACGCGTAGCCAATCACTGGCTCAGAAAAAAGTTCCTCCCACTCGGAACAGGGACACATTTATAGGTAGAGCCCAAGCGCATGCACAGTTGTATACGAGAGCAATGGCGGCTGCTAACCCGAGTGGCAAGATACCTATTCCAGCCCTAGCTACAACAGCTTACACAGCAAAACAGCCCAAAAAAAGAAAACCGGAGACAGAAGACAGAAGTAAAGCGTTTATCAAACGTGAGAAGAAATAAAATGCAAGTAAATATTGACGACGCATTCACCAGATATGTCACACTTCTTGACAGGTAAGTAGTGGTAAAATCTTGATAGCATATAGTAGCTAGTAACTGGTTTATGTGCGTTATATGCACAGAGCATGCATGAGAAGTGTAGGAGGAATCAGGGAAGGGGGAGGGGGGCAAACTGGAAAGTAGCAGTACTTTATTCTTGCCACTTGGATGCAAGATCAGGTAGTTTAGCTTTAATCTAACACCAACTTATTTAAGTAGGATCTGTGGTGATTTATTGATTGATAAAACCTCAGCATGAACTGTGGTCTGTAAATGTTGTGGTCCTGCACATTTCTGTAACTCCTGTCCAGCAGAACATTCAGAAACCATTTATCACTTAGCTTACATGCTAATATATATGCTAATTGATATATTAAATAAAACTTCTAAAAGTGGATCCACTCAGTAGTAATTTCTAACCAGGCTCTGACATTACTCATATATGGTCGAGGGGTTGGCAGCTGCTAAAACATGTGGATTATTCATAATTTGTGATGGCTAATGCTAATGGCTAAATGAAGAAATACCATAAACGGGCTACAGAATTCTGAAAAGTGCACAGACTAGCTTGGCAGCAACGTGCCGTTAGCTCCAGCAGCCTACGAGGCATCTACGAGGCATCTACGTATTAATGTTTATAATCAGAACGAGTCCGGTGACAGGTGTATGGGCTTTAGAAACGCGCAGGGGCACTTCCTGGTTTCATGTGTCTATGTAGAGTCATGAGACTGAGCGTTTTCAGCTTTGGAGAAGGGCAGCACCTCAGCATACAGAATTACTCAAACAGAATGCAAGTCTGTTTTTGAGGAGGAGACCACATTAGAACAGAGATAAAGAGAGGAACAGGACAGAGAGAGGAGTAGGGAGTTTTAACTAAGACCACTTTACTGTGGGCTCATGCATTGTAAAGTTCTATACATCTCCTGTGTGGTGATACTTGGCGTGAGTCTGTGTATTTACCTTCATGGATGCCTCCGAACGCATGCAGTTTGGGGCGGACTCTCTTCTGGACCGTGTTGAGCAGCTCCACACAGCCCACTCTTTGCAGTTCCTTTGGGACCCAGTCTCTGAAACCTTCAGACACCGACACAAGTTATTATCAGTGTTTATTTACAGACAGTAGATGTGTTTACATGCAAATGAGTGTACTAGTTATAACCTGGTTTTGTCTTTGTGCACGTAAACATTGTATCCTGACTTCAGTATCCTGGTTATGAGAAACTACGATACTCTACTCTGGAAAACTCCTATGGTAACCGTGATACTGTGTCATGTTACTGTAGTATCCTGGTTTAGAACGAGAAGACCCCTGATTTGAGTCCTGGTCTTTTTGCCAGAGTGTGATGCTGTGTACTGACCGAGTGGAGGTCCGTGTGTCATGAGTATGTCGATGCCCTCTGGGATCTGGTTCCACTTGTCGAGCAGAGACTGACCTCGAGGTAAGTTAAAGGCCCAGCCGTTAAACCACGGAGTCCTGCAGGGAACAGCACAGACAGAAGAGGGTTAGAAAGAAACAGACAGGGACTGTTTCAGAGAAATGAGCAAAATCTTTTAGCTATATCTTTTAGAGATAAAAAGATTTTGGATGTTTCCTATGAACTGCAGAGTAAGAAGCCCAAACTGCTCCCAAAGATGGTTGGGGAAGCTGAGGTCCTTCAGTCACATGGTTGTCCGGACATGTGCCTGACCAAAAATCCCCATTAAAAGGCAAGAATTGTCCAATTGCCGATTGATACAAAAATTGGCCCGGTTTATCAGTCGCCCTCTAGTAGACTTGTATTGTCCCAGAAGGAAATGTGTCCTCTGCATTTGACCCATCCTTCAGTGTCTCTGGGGTTAGACGTGTCAGGAGCAGGACCAGGTCTGAGCCAGGATCCAGGTCTGGACCGAGCTGGAGGATTCTTGTACATGTTTAAGGAAACCAGAGCACCCACAGGAAACCCAGCCAGACATGGGAAGAACACATCCACACAGAAAGGCCCCACACGGTCCGGGAATCAAACCCAGGACCTCCTTGCTGTGAGGCGACTGTTAACCACTTAACTACTTAGGGCCTTATGCCCTCGTTCACTGCAGCCTGACTGAAGAGGACCTCAGTTGGGGTTTACACAGGACTCAGGGACAGTATTAGGATCGTTACAAATGCTGCTGTTGTTCACCAGGGCTGGTTAAGTTTAGCAACCCACAAAAAGGTATCTGTGAATGTTTTCAGCATCACAAACATACGCTCTCTGACCGACCACAGGGGCCTGGACCTAGGAGAAACACAGACCTAAGAACCGCGGCTGTAAATAGGCACATCAGGCATCAGGAACCAAGTCTGTCCAAGTCTGTCCAAATCTTTCCAAGTCTGTCCAAGTCCCTCCAAGTCTCTGTACTATTCTTTGTTGAATCTCATTTCTTTTACTTAATATCGCAACTGCAGATCCAGGGCTAAACCAGGTCTTAACCAGGTCTAAATTAGGGACTGAACCAGGGCTGAGCCAGGTCTGAATCAGGACTAAACTCTCAGTATTTTATATTGTTATTGTCTGGTGCAGTTGCTCATAAATCCAGGTGAACAGACTGTAATGATGGGTTTCCTCTGCGTCGGTTCCACAGCGCCGGGTTCTGTTTGATTATGTGATGACTGTGGACTGCAATGAGTCTCCCTCCTCCTCCGTCTAAACCAGGACTCCGTCTTAAACCAAGCCTAAACAAGGTCTAAACCAGGACTAAATCGACCACATGTGAGTAATGTCAGTGCTTGGGTAGAGAACATTAGCAAAAGGCTCAATACTGTACTTTAATTACAGTAATAATTAGGGCTAAATCTTCTAAACAAAACATAAGCACAGGTTCTTCTGGATGAGGAACAACACTAGTCCCTTCTTTTTATCCATCTCCTACCTCCTCATTTTCCTATCCTTCGCCTTCTTCTTCTCCTCCTATCGTCTCCTTCCCTTGAGTCCTCATCGATTATGGAGCAGCGAGGTGTGACCCAAAGCAGAGTGGGACAATGGCCTCGACCGAGTGAGCGCCATGAAAAATATACTGCACTCAAACAGTATTAAAGTCTGATTAATGAGCCCAGCTACTGCAGCGGGGAGGGAGGGAACCAGGACCAAACCAGAGCTAAACCAGGACTGAACTAGGGTTTGGTTTAGACCTGGTCTAGCCCTAGTTTAATCCTGGTTTAATCCTGGTTTAGCCCTGGTTTAGACCTGGTCTAGCCCTAGTTTAATCCTGGTTTAATCCTGGTTTAGACCTGGTCTAGCCCTAGTTTAATCCTGGTTTAATCCTGGTTTAGCCCTGGTCTAGCCCTGTTTTAGCCTTGGTCTAACCCTGGTTTAGGCCTGGTCTAACCTTGGTTTAGGCCTGCTCTAACCTTGGTTTAGCCTTGGTTGAGGCCTGATTTTGTCCTGGTTCAGCCTTGGTTTAGCCCTGGTTTAGCCCGGGTCTAACACTGGTTTAGCCCTAGTTTAGTCCTGGTTCAGCCTTGGTTTTAGCCCTGGTCTAGCCTTGGTTCAGCCTTGGCCTAGCCCTGGTCTAGTCCTGGTTTAGCTCTGGTCTAGCCCTGGTTTAGCATTGGTTTAGCCCTAGTCTAGCATTGGTTTAGCCTTGTTTAGTCCTGGTTTAGGCCTGGTCTATCCCTGGGTATCCTTGGTTTGGTCCTGGTTTAGCGCTGGTCTAGCTCTGGTCTAGCCCTGGTTTAGCCTTGGTTTAGTCCTGGTTTAGCACTGGTCTAGCCCTGGTTTAGCCTTGGTTTAGCCCTGGTCTAGCCCTGGTTTAGCCCTAGTTTAGTCCTGGTTCAGCCTTGGTTTAGCCCTGGTCTAGCCCTGGTTTAGCCCTAGTTTAGTCCTGGTTCAGCCTTGGTTTCACCCTGGTCTAGCCTTGGTTTAGTCCTGTTTAGCTCAGGTCTAGCCCTGGTCTAACCCTGGTCTAGCCCTGGTCTAACCCTGGTCTAACCCTGGTCTAGCCCTGCTCTAACACTGGTCTAGCCCTGGTCTAGCCTTGGTTTAGTCCTGAAATAGCCCTGGTCTAGCCTTACTTTAGCCCTAGTTTAGTCCAGGTTTAGCCCTAGTTTAGGTCTGGTAGGTCTGGTCTAGTCTAGCTCTATTGCTCTCTTATGGTTCATTAGCAGGTTTTTTAATGTCGGCGGTGCGGCAGCGGTTTCCACAGCAACCCTCTCATTACCCAGCATGCCCCTGGGGAGAGTGGTACGGGTTAAAACCTCTGACAAAAAACATTTAGCCCCGGAGAAAGGACGTCGATATTCAATTAGTCTTTTAACAAACCCACCAGAAAAAACTGCCCCGGACGAACTGACACAGACTAAATGGGAAATTATACAGGCCCCGAGTCGGAGCGGGGCCTGCCAGTGGATTACAGAGAAGAGAGGGAAGTGAATAATACGCTGCACAGAGGCGTTAGCGGGTTATTAGTAGCGGCTCAGAGGAGTCAGGGCCATTATAACGCCGAGTCAATGGAAGGTTCATTAACTCTGGAGTATAATGGGAATTAAAGAGTCTGGTTAATCAGGAAACTCACAGTGAACTTAAGGGAGTTATGGTTTTAGAGCGCAGACCACCGCCAAGGCACTGTCTCTGTTGCACAATGTTAAGGATATAGTGCCCTGACCTGCATTCTCTAGCTCAGGGGAAAATGTTATTTCAATTGAGCTGGTGAAGCCCTGGTTAAATGCTGGTGTGGTGTTGTTTTGGTCCTGGTTTAGTCCTGGTCTAGTCATGGTTTAGCCTAAATTTAGTCCTGTCTTAGACTTGGATTAGTCCTTGTTTAGTCCTATTTTAGACCCATTTAGTCAAGGCTTAGTCTAGGGTTAGGTCTAGTTTAATCCTTGTTTAGTCCTGGTTTAGTGTCTAAGCCCTGTCTAAGCCCTGATTTAGCCCTGGTTTAGCCCTGGTTTAGCCCTGGTTTAGTTCTGGCTTAAGCGCTTGCTTAGCCCTGCACTGTATGAAATTGCTGTTAAAAAAGACAAAAACATGACAGTACCCTACTGTTAACCAATAAAAACAGTAACATGTTATTAGCAATGCATTCTGGGAAAAAGTTTGAGCTGCAAATTTACCAAAATACTGCAAAATATTGTAAACTGTGTTGTATTCTGGGAATAAACTTTGAATCATGAAGTTGATAGTTTGTGAAAGCTCTATTTAGGAAATTAAAACAGTACAGTTTGGCGAATAATAAGTTCTCTCTCAGTGGCGTCACTTGCTAATATGGGGCCCCAGTGCACCCTGTTCTCTTTCCTTGCATTCTCATGGAGACATTTCTTGTCTCCACATCTGACCAGTACGGCAAAATACTGACATTAGGTCACATTATAACCACATTATATGTAAAATAACAATAAATTACTGGACATGAACAGTACTACAGTATAAGTAAAAGTAAGAACTGGGTTTGAAATGCAGTATCACTGTATAATTGACAGCTAACTACTCATATCAGATTGCAGTAATTTACTGTTAGAGGCTAAAACAGTACCAGTGCTGTAAATTAACAGTGAAATGCTGGCTTCTTACAGTGTGGTTTAACCCTGTCTTTAGTCCTGGTTCAGCCCTGGTTCATAAAGACCGTGTCTCTAGTCCTGACTGCAGCAGACTCTTATGTTGGGTCTCAGGTCGGTCTCTTATTAAAGTCCCGGGCTGCTCTCTAGGGGCTGCTGATAAATGGCCCGCTCAGTCCAGGGCCACCTTTAGCGCCGTGTGGTGGAGAAAGATGGAGCGGGCCGTAGATTAATGGGTCTGTGGTCCAGGTCAGGGACCGGGCTCAGACCCGGTTTAGAGGTGAGGTCTACAAGCCGGTCCTGAGAGACCTGCTTCTATAAGACAAACGGCAGCAGGGGTACGAGAGGACACATAGCTGCAGAAGGTTAGGCACAGGTGCACGGGGAGAGAGGGGACTACGAGACAATGTTCGGGTGTAGTAGAAGTAATACTTAACTTAAAAATATCCTAACAAGCAGACTGTCCCGTTACTGTGTCATACTTTCTTCCCTCTTTACGACTCCTCATGCTCTGCAGCAGTGACAGCTCACTTCAGTCCAAGATAGAACAGCTTTATTTGGCATTTTCTTGTCCCTCTGTCACTGAAAATGTGTTAAATAAGCCATGTCCTGTAAGCTCCACAGAGCTTCAAACGCTGCTGACTGTGACATGAGCACCCACACCACGCTCCTCTTTAAAGTCATGTGTACAGGTTTCTCTGAGTGAATGTAAACATCATATTCAGAATACTGTCATAACTGGGACACTCAAGTGCATGTAAACAAACTCGTCATCCACAGTGATAACACCTGACTTTTCTCCGCAAACCCACCCTCAAAATTCAAAAAGTTACTGAAAATATTCTAATAATGGGGTGGCACAGTGGCAGAGAGGGGCTGACACACACTCACATCTGTTCATTATGGAGCATTCAGCCTTTCCAATTCCCTTCCTCTATGTGTTTGGACAGGAGGCCATTGTCAAGCAAAGCAAGCTGTGATGTTTAAAGGTGGAGACTGCTGGTTCACAACGGTCTGAAGCTAAACTCAGGATGCAACGGGATCTAAACTGCCAAATGACCTCCAGGAAGTAAACCCACAGCTTTCAGCAGATCCACTCACTACCTTCACCTGCAGATCCTACTCAGACTACACTCATTGTCCATCTTTAGTCTTATTTCTCTGGTCTCAGCCTCCCTGCAGAGCACAAGGACAAACTACTGTTATGATCAGAGTAAGGTAATAATTCAGTTTTCTAAAGCCAGTGTTTCCACTGCATTTACTTTACCACAGTAAAAGCTCCACTTTAAGCTCACCTGGCCCTTCCTCTGTGCAGTGTACATAGTTTTTAACCACAGTGGCAGTAAGAAGACTGAGAATAAGCTAACATGGAGCAACAGATGCAAGTGATGGGTCAGTCGTGAACGAGTCAGTACAAAGTGAACAGTGACAGCTGGCTTCCATCCACGAGCCGTTTTTTTCTGAAAGGATCTTTTCAAAAACAGGGCAGATAATCACAGAGAGAAGAAACCAGATCAGCCTCTGAGCTGAGGCACTGGGTCTTCCTCAACGCCTCTGCCCTGAAAAATAACAGTCAGATAGTTAATGGGGGCTAGTTGAGAGATACCTGGAGCTGTTTGGTGCTGCTATTTTGCACAATGCAACATATTTCTGTTATTTATTTTTATTAGAGTACATATTTATGACAAGGTTTTTTGAGTTTTGAGGTTAGCTGTTGCTGTTGTTTTTACTTTGAAACACTAAATAAAGCCCGCTTTTTGTTAGGAGTGTGCCTGTGTATTAATAATAAAAAGTCAACATCTGTCCTTTTTTTATTTTTATGCTTATTTATAGATGTGTTTATATGCTGTATGTATTAGAGTGTTTATGCAAGCGAGTCAGTACAGTGGATAGTTTCAAAGCATCAGAACGTTTGAATACTTCATCACAATCCATGTATTTGAGTTATATATGAGTACACAATACAACTCATTAGTCAAAACTATGCTGAATTTGGCTGAAATATAAAAGGTACAGTTGGCAAAATGAAGAGCCATTTGGGAGCCCAAAGACCCCGCTCTTTCTGGTGAGCCGAGCCAAATGATCCGAAATTCCCCTCACTAATAGACATGTTTTGTGGTGTGTTTTATTTAAAAACATTTAAATTGCAGTTGTTGTGGAGTCTAACGCCTTGCAAGTGACGACAGGACAGTCCTCTCCGCACCGGGACAGTCCTCTCCGCACCGGGACAGTCCTCTCCGCACCGGGAGAGTCCTCTCCTTGTTGTTGTTAGTGACATTAAGCTAAAGGAAAGCTAAGAGTTTGCCCCCTTTGTGTGAGGGACAGTCTAATATTCAGTTTATTCAGAGAGCTTTCTCGTTGCTTATTTTCATAACATTTTTATTTTAATGTGTGATCACTACAATATGACAAGTAATATCATTATAATATGCTGCTTCTTTTGTGGACTTTCGATTATCACCACCGCCACACCAAGTGTATGCAACCTGCCTGTAAACAGAGTGACTGCTCTGTATCGGTCACATGATACGACCTTACTTTGGTGTAAATTACAAGGAAAAGGCTGAAGGTGTACACGGGGCTGTACTTGTCTGATCTGTGAAGTTCTCGTTTTAGTTCAGGTGTACAGGTGACAGGTGAGTTGTGTTCGAGTGACAGACGTGTGAACAGTGAGAAACCACATCCCAGAGAATAAAGGGACTGGTCCAGGACTGTACTAGGCCATGGACTAGAGTCAGAGTCCCAGACCAGAGCGAGGGGTCATGTTACTGCCATTAACCCTGACCTCCGTGAACTCGAACCAGACAAAGACCTGGGAGGAGCCAGCTACATATGATCCAGGACTTTCCCCAAAACCAGACACTACTCCTGTATTTCCAGTTTCACTCCAGCACCATGAACTAAACCAAAACCTAAACCAGAAACTACACTGAGATCAGACCAGGACCAAACCAAACCTGATAACAAGCCTGACTGACTGTTGCTTGAGTTTCATTTGTGTTTTTCCAAATTTATTTTATTTATTTTTCCAAAAACAGGTCTACACTTGTCCCTGATTTCCAGTTTCTGTGCAGGTCTTTATCCCGGAGCAGAGGGTCCTGTTACTGTCTCTGCCCCCGACCTGTGTGGACCTGAGAAACAAAGACTAAAGGAGGAGACAGACTCTGAGGATTTTACTGACAAACAATAGACAGACAGGGTTTTAGACTGGGGTCAGGGCTCTAGACTAACTTTCCCTCGTAGCACTGGCGACAACGTACAAGCAATTATGCAAATATTGGATTAAAAATCTGTAATTTCTTTTTCAATTTAAATAAATAAAAATTGAAATAAGAGTATCTTATAACAGTCTCATTTTAAAAATTCTTACAAATTCTTTACAAGTTCTTCCTACAAGTTAGGAGTAAAAATGCTATAATTCATAATTCATAATATGGTGTTATGCATTTACACACCTGTAAAACTTCAAGCCTCAAATCAGCTAAATGTCACTTTTTCCTTTAGGGTGGATGAGGCCTAGGCCCAGTTTTACTGGAACATCACATTTATGTGTGACCCAGCTCAGAGCTTTGGGATTTACTAAATGCATATCTGTTTTGAATGAGCCTTATTTATCTGCTCTATCGAGAAGGATAATCAGCTTTAACATTGACAACAGCACTAAGCGTGACTTAAGCATTGCACAAATTCATAAATACAATGAAAGACATTTGTTTGTTGTGTTATTGCCTCGTTTTCTGGGCTGGGACTGCTGTGACCTGGAGCTGAGCCCTCTGTGGCGTTCACACAGCGCTGCGTGATGTTCTGTGGCTTTGGGCGACAGACAGAAGCTGAGGGGCGCGCGCAAACCAAACCAAGTGCTTTGGACATACGCGGACACAGAGGGACAGTAGTCTTCTCCTGTAGCCCATGCTTTGTGTCCTGCTACACATTTGTAGGTTTGGTTTCCTGTGCTTGTTTAGCCAAATGTCTGCACTCAAACCAACTTTGATCCAACTGAACTCAGAATACAGTAAAAGAACTCCAGCTGCTAATGTGAGGGGATCAGCTCTGAACACAGCTCTCACTGAGTTCATTCAAAGTTCATTACTACTGCAGCACACCTTTACATCATCACTCACACAAATGTGACCCCTCAAACATTTTATTTTGTTCGCAGTCTACAGCCCTGGCATAAGAACACACTTTAGAGGAACTCTCTCTCAACACAAGTCCTATGCAGCCAGTACCACTTTTTGTTGGCCCAGATCACAAACCCTCCCACCACAATCACAAAGCTATATTTGTGTTTTAGTGAAAACAGTAAAACTGGACCAAACTACATTTTTTATTAATATTGTAAATCTCTTATATCTTTTCATTTCTTTGTCAGGTTGCATGTCTGTAACAAAAAAGAATTTCCCCTCGGGCTAAAATAAAGAAATTCTGATTTATGGACAGATAAATACAGGAGGTCATACAAGCACTAAATATCACTGTGCATATCCGAGCAGAGTTTAATCGCTGTTAAACCTGGAGATCACTTGACACAACTGTGATTCCAGCACTGATCGTGCAGGCATCAGTTTAGTTTCTGCTGTTTAACCCTCTAAATAATCTGTACCTTTAAGGTCTGTATCTGCTTCAGAGTGAACTCTGCCCTGAGTCTTGCTGCTGCTGCCAGGTTTAGCCTCTGCAGAGACACTTCTGACACTTCCTGGTTTATCTGTTGCTCTGGTTGTATTTTAAGACAAACCCCATCACCTTTGTGTGTTCTGTCTGACCTCTTACCTCTCTGTCTGCGCCTGTTGACCTCTGACCTCCGCTGTCTTCAAAGCTGTGAGAACCTGCTGTTTGTCTCTGTTAAAACCGAGCAGCAAAAACATCCACAGCACGCTTGCACTAAACCAACACTGACCCACAGCCCCGAGAGTGAATTTAACGCTTTACCACCCAAAATTTAATACATTTTAATCACCTCATCTCAACTTTTCTACTTGCTATAACACCCAAAAGCAGAATCTCCACCTCTCACACAAAGCCCTGCCCACTCCAGGAAACACTGACCAATCAACAACAAGCCCTCTACATCCAATCTGCTCTCATTCATTTATCCAAAAAAAAAACAAAAAAAAACACAAAAAAACAAAAAAACGGTGCACAGCTCTGTTTCCACTGATTCCTCACAGATATTTTTACTTTGGGAGGAAAATGGCATCAGACACAAAGTTTAAAGAAGTGAATGCTCTTTTTCTTTGATTGCCGTATTTTCCAAACTATAAGTCGCACTTTTTTTCATAGTCTGGCTAGGGGTGCAACATATACTCAGACTCGTTGTTGCTTCATGTAGCTGAATAACCATCAATGTGTTACGTTAGCATACCACACACCTATTCAGCCTGTTGTTCTCTATTCTATTATTACTATAACTTGCCTTTCAAGATGAAATGTCTGTTCTTGGTGTTGGATTTTCCAAAATAAATTTCCCCCAAAAAATGCTACTTATAGTCCACTGTGACTTATATACATTTTTTTCTTCTTCATTATGCGTTTTTTGGCTTGTGCGACTTATACTCCGGAGCGACATATAGTCCGGAAAATATGGTATATGTTCAGAAGACCGCATCACTCTGCTGCCCTCTGCTGGTCTCTTCTCCTGTTTCTGGCACCAGTAGAGTTCTTATTAAAAACATTCTTTTTTAGTCCCATAATATTTTTAAAGGTTGTAAAACGTCCTGCTGTTCTAGAGAAGACCAAGACTGGGTTATAGACTTGAATAAAAGCAGAATATAGATAGATATTTTAAAAATTCATATGTCAGCACCAGTATGTTGGGTTTTCTGTGTAGACTCGAGCACAGATTATGATGACTTCAGTTCCTCTTCAGCTGTTTTCCAAAGTGCTTTTCTCACAGAGTTAGTTTCTGATTGTTGCTGTTGTCACCTCTCTCTGTTTAAATTGGTCTCTGGTCTGTTTAAACTCAGATAGACCCACTTCCTTCCTTTGACCTCTGAACAGCGAGGTTATCTGCACACAGCATTTTTACTCTACATACTGTTTACTCATAAATAACACACAAGCCTCTCACTATTGTTCCTTGTTACAATAAGAGTTCAGGCTGAATGTGAAGGCCACCTGAAATTTTCTAAATGATGGGTTTTAAACTGACTTTTACATCCAGACCCTGACTTTTCTCCATCAGTGTAAGACGTGTCTTGAATTGTCAATAAAGGCATTTACCCTAGGGCTGAACATTACAGAAAAATAAGCAATATGAAATAACTAGGGCAGGATGCTAAATCAAATAAATTCAATTAATCAGCATTTTTAATTTTGGACAATGTCAAAAATGACCAAATCGTAAATCCCACTTCAGCGGAAATTAGAGGCGTCGCACTGTTTCTGTGTTGTGGCTAATGCTGCTGCTAGGGCCCTGAGCAGCCTAAATACTGACTGTGGAGACTCTGCAGATGCTAAAAACGCTGAAAATGGCAGAGCAAGAAGACATTTTACCTCTGTTCTTCATTAAGATGTGGCAGCAGTTTGACAAAAACAAACAGGTAATGTGATGTACAGCAGCGCTAACTTTACATACTTTATGTATGCTAACTAGCCACATGCTCTGCTGAGTGTCTTTTCACAGACCTCAGGTGTGTATAAATTATAACAGACCTTTTTGAACTAAAAGACACTTATGTCTTCACTGATGCCATTGTGAGAGTATCGCACACTGCTGTTGTTTTGTAAGATCGGTATCGGGACTGAGATCAGCCAAAACTAAGAAAAAAGCTGATCAGGACATCCCTAGACTATACCAGAATAATATCAGGACCAGGGGTGCCACCAGGTATTCTGGGCCCCCTGAAAAGATTTTACATTGGGCCCCCACCAACATTTTTTCAGGACCAGGTTTAAATAGCCTATTAAAACACTCATTAACCCAAACGTCTTAGATGGACAGTTTTACAGCAGTGCAACATTAATAACATTCATACTTTGCTATAAGACCAAATAGGCTAACTAAAAAACTAACTTACTCTGCTGTCTGTTTAAGCTACTTACTGGCACAGCGTTAATACTTTCATTGTTTCATATCATTTTTAAAGGCAAACAGCGAAACAAAGTTGGCTAGTCTATAATTAGCCCAGAAATTCCACCCCTTTCACCGTTATTTCAAACAACTGTTAATACTAGGGATGGGAATTGATAAGATTTTATCAATGTCGATGCCATCGATGCCATTGTCGATTCTGCTTATCGATCCAATTCTTTATCAACTCACTTATGGATTCCTGATATATGTCTGAATAAAAATGAACGAGATTTGTGGCCATACAGTTTATCATGAAGCAGAAATAGAAGCTTATTTTTATTTTTATGTATGTGGGCCTATTTTAAACTGGGCTCCCTAAACAGAAGTACCTGCACCTTGCACCTGTCTGACTAAATAAACCACTCATTAAACTAAACAGTAGCCTGTGTTACTGTGACAGTGCAAAGCAGGGAGGGGCCACATCAGTGTCAGACAGGTGAGAGTCAGACAGGTGAGGGTCAGACAGGTGAGGGTCAGACAGGTGAGAGTCAGACAGGTGAGGGTCAGGCAGGTGGGACAGGATTCAGCGTTTTCTACTGAGATTTCTCTCTTTCTAGTGCTCACTCCCTTCCATACTGTATTTCTTATGCAGGGGAATGAGCTCCTGCTGTCACAGTGTGCGGACATTTAGCTCCTACCTCCGCGGCTCTCTGGATTCACTCTGCTGTGTCCACGCAGTGGGACGTGAGCGCGCCAGGCTCCGTGCGTCTCCACCTCTGCGCTGCCGTGTCCCGTGAGCGCGTGTACATTAAATAGAGAGAGGAGAATGCACTGCATGATGAGCACTGTGCTTTGTAGGCTACGTTGAAGATGACTTTTGCAGTGAAGTGAAAGTAAAAAGGTTAGAGGCGCTGCTCGGGAGCGGGGCAGGTCTCGGAGCAAAACCTGTTCACACAAACACAGCGGCCCAAAGCAGCATCAATAAGAGGGATCGTTAAAGGTGGAGGCAGACAATTCCGATGGATTGGAAAATTAGAGCCGGTTCTCGGTTAAAACCGGGTTTCCATGCCCATCCCTAGTTAATACAGACCTTTCTTTTGGAAAAAACTGGGTGACATACTGCCGCCCTTACCTTTCCCTTTCTGCCTTTCGTTTTTTACATCCGGACTTATGTTGGAAGTGGGACATGCTGACATTACAGAGGTCAGCTGCGTCACAAACAGAAGCAGCAAACTACTCTTGTCATTCCCGGCCTGGTTAGGAAGCGGACTGAACCATTTGCGGAGGGGGCTTTTAGAAAATTGAAGGACTTTGTTGGTTTATTTTGAATCGACTTTATTAAATAATAATAATCATATTCAGGGCCCCGGCATTGTAAATAATACAGCAAAACATAAAATCTAAAAAAATGTATACAACAGAACAGGCCTATATGCAGGAATTTTTCCTGGGCCCCCCTGCCAGCCACGGGCCCTTGGACGCATCCTAACCTTTCCCCCTCCTACTAAACCAGGACTTTTCAAACTTAAATAACTGTGGTATTTATTCTGTTTGTTGTGTTATAGAATATAACAGATCTTTATTGCCATTGCACACTGTATAATGAAACTGAAAGCAACCTCTTTCCCAGTGCCAGATACATAAAAATAAAAACAAAGTGCTAGTGCTGGCATACAACATTATTACTATGATAAAAACATAAACACTAAGGTAATATAAAAACATAATGCGAAGCACACCGCTCATATACAACATATAGACTTTTGCACAGTCAGACACCTTCAGGCCTTTTTTGAGTTTACTCTCAGATAAAAACTGTTTTTGAAACTATTGGTTCTGCAATAAATGTCCTGTATCTGCACAGCTCAGATTATGGACACTGCGATATACAGAGCAGCACTGATTAAAGTCTGAGGCCTGCTCAGACCACCTCAGACCTGCCTAGACATCCTCAGACCTCCTCAGACCTCCTCAGACCTCCTCAGACCTGCTCAGACCTGTTCAGACCTGTTCAGACCTGCTCAGACCTGTTCAGACCTGCTCAGACCTGCTCAGAACTGTTCAGACCTGTTCAGACCTTCTCAGAGCTGTCCAGACCTCCTCAGACCTGTTCCGGCCTTCTCAGACTTCCTCAGACCTCCTCAGACCTGTTCAGACCTGCTCAGACTTCCTCAGACCTCCTCAGACCTGTTCAGACCTGCTCAAAACTGTTCAGACCTGTTCAGACCTTCTCAGAGCTGTCCAGACCTCCTCAGACCTGTTTGGACCTTCTCAGACCTCCTCAGACCTGCTCAGAACTCCTCAGACCCCTTCAGACCTTCTCAGACCTCCTCAGACCCGTTCAGACCTTCTCAGACCTGTTGCAGTACTCCTGGTCCACACTGCATCTCAGACTTCTCCATCAGCCCTCTCTGTGTAAAAATAACGCCTCCCTCCCTCGCTCTGCAGCATTAATGGATCCTCTGAGCCGTACCTTCAGACGCACTCAGCTCCTGTCTTTACTTATTCATCCAAGGCTTTTCAGAGCGGCCGAGGCACTTAGGAGGGCCACTTTTACTAAGAACAAAACTATAAATCAGGTTAGAGACAGCCACAGAAAGGAGAGTTTTAATTTAGACTAATGCAAAACTGATCCAGTCGGGTTTGGAGACATTTCTTCCTTTGGTCTGTTCCCCTCAGCTTCCTCTGCCTCCATCTCACCCTGAAATCTCAGACCTATTTGAGACTTTTTAATGCCACTTAGTGAAATTTAATACCAGCATCGTCAACAACAGAACAATAATCTGTATGAATATAAGGAATTATCTGTACTACTCTGAAACTCAAGGGTTTTATTTTAAAAGTCTGATACAGCTGCTGCATCAAAAAAAATCACAAATAAATGATTCATGGATTTCAATGATAACATTTCTTTAATAAATATATTTTGTTATTGTGACGACTCTACTTCTCTGTAATATTAACATAATGTTTTGACAGATTTTAAGACCTAGATGAACAAAATGCAATACCTGCTCATAATATTTAATACTTTTAAGACCTTGATTTTGACAAGATCAAATTTAATACCTAGCTTTTAAGACAATTCTTCAAAAAGTGGTCATATAAAAGATCAGCGTTTATTAACTCTTAATTTACTTTAGGTACAAATTCTCCTGCTTTTTTTTCTACACTCAAATTCAAGTTAAAAAAATAATAACTTGCCTATATATTTTATGTTAAGAGTGAATTAAAAGATTCTAATGAATTGTAGGCCTACTATTAATCTAAAAACAAATAATGCTACATTAGCCATAAAAAATGATAATCTGAATAACTCTGAAATAAGCTATTAACCCTAAAAATATGTTACCAAATATACTATTTAAATTATATTCTGTCAGTCAATGAGATACTTGAGGTTGAAAAATTTCCAATCCATCCATCTTTTACCACGGTCCCGGATAAGATAATATTGAAATATTTTTAGTTATAAAATGAGTCCAAGTAGGGCTGCAACTAATGATTATTTTGATGAGCAATTAATCTGTCTATTATTGTTTCAATTAAGAGTCAGATAGTGAAGTGTGAGTAAAGTGGCTAAAAACTTGAGATGCTTTATAGTTCCAGTTAAAAAGAATTGTGACAATTCTACCAAAAATCAATTAAATGTTTAAAAAATTGAAGCAGACAAACGTTTGGATAGAGCATACAAGAATATTTTTAAATTAAAACACAATGTACATTTGGTGTTTTTGATTAAAATATCCTGTTTCTGTGGTTTACTGCTCTGTTTTGGAAATAAAACCACTTCTGTCAGCTCTTAACATGTATCACTGTCTGTGTCTCCAGCTAACGATTACTCAGTTACTAAATTAGTTGACGATTATTTCAATAATTGATTATAAACAATTAATCTGATTAGTTGTTGCAGCCATAATTCCAAGTACCCCTCCTCTGTACCCTCCTCTGTACCCTCCTCTGTACTCCTCCTCTGTACTCCTCCTCTGTACTCCTCCTCTGTACCCCTCCTCTGTACCCTCCTCTGTACCCTCCTCTGTACCCTCCTCTGTACCCTCCTCTGTACTCCTCCTCTGTACCCCTCCTCTGTACCCTCCTCTGTGCCCTCCTCTGTACCCTCCTCTGTACCCTCCTCTGTACCCTCCTCTGTACCCCTCCTCTGTGCCCTCCTCTGCGCCCTCCTCTGCACCCTCCTCTGTACCCTCCTCTGTACCCTCCTCTGTACTCCTCCTCTGTACCCTCCTCTGCGCCCTCCTCTGTGCCCATTCACTGCCCCTTAAACATCTTTAGCTCTGCTCCTGTCTGTTTCTCCGAGACACAACTCTGCTCTCACCTCTGTCTTGTCTTGAGTTTTTTGTGTTTTGTTTCACTCACGCCTGGTTGAGTAATTCTCTGGCGTGGAGTTTCTGAGGCCTCAGAACGCTCAGTTCCACCCCAAAGCCCCGCCCACTCCAGGAAGCACTGACCAAGCAACAACAAGCCCAACAACAAGGGTTCTGTGATAAACAAGTTAAAAGTCTGTAAAGACCTTGGTTATGGCGCGTACTCCCAGCTGTGTGGAGCCTGCGTCTCTCCTGTTCTAAATGATGTTGCAGGAGTGTGGCGGGCAACTCGCAGCTTCCCTGGTGTTCATAAGTTTGTTCCTAGTCTGCCAGACAAAATCTTTTTTTCTTCTCTACAAAGAAGTTAGTCTGGTACCTCTTCAGTAACATTTTGTTTCTGTAGTTTCTGAACAATGACAGGCGGAGTAACCAATCAGAGAAACAAAGGGCGGGACATGAGCTGTGAACCACTGACCCAAACAAACATAGATTCTTGACGTTTTTGTTTTGTTTTTGTTTTTTATAAAACATATACAGAATACAGTGTATTATGAACAACTCTGTACTTATCTCTGAACGGGGACAGCAGCAGAAGCCAGTTGTACAAAAAAGTCATTTTAATGTGTTTGTTACATTGGATGTCAATTGGACTTAACTGTTGTTAAAATGGCAACAAAATGAAGAATACAATCACAGAGGACTGAACAACAACGAGGACTTCAGCAGAACCAACAGGTGATGAAGGAAAGACCTAAACAGCTGTTAATCAGAGAGACGTTATTACATTAGCTCAGTAGCCAGCGTTACCTTGGTTAGCTCTTCTGCTTTCATAAGACGAACTGCAGATAAATGATGAGACAAATCGAACAGGAAAAACACTTTGCTCTGAGAGTCTGGCTCGCCAGGCCAATATAGGCTGGGTTCCTGGATCAATTCAAAGACAATGTGAAATGGTCGGATTATAGAATCGAATCATTAACATTCCGGACAATAGAATAACAAAGAAAGTATTTAATTGGAGTAAGACAAAGTCACGCTGGGCTGCAGAGCTCTGAGCTCTTAACAAGGTTAGAGCAAATCTAAAGTTGGCACATGAAGAAAAATTGGTGAACGAGATAATGGCTAAAACAAAGCTGCAGACATATATTCTTTAAAAGACACATTTAGGACAGAGTTTGATGTCAGTGCAAATTTGAGCATGAATCAAAGGTCCATGAGTGCTCAGCTGTGCACAGGAATCCTTCCTCTGGCCTCGGAAACCAGGAGGCTTAACCAAATCCCAGAAGAAGACTTACTTAGACTCTGTGGGCTGTGTGAGTCTGGTGAAGTGGAAAGTGAAACTTATTTTGTTTTGTATCTTTATGATGAATTTAGAAACTCTTTGTTAAATGAGATGTTTGTCCAAAACCCTGAGATGTTCTGGAGCACAGATGATGAGAAGATGAAATGGTTGTTTAATTATAATGTGTATAAATTGGCCACATTTGTTTGTAAAGCCTGGAAGAAACAGCAGTCTAGTTTATTTAGATAAAGTTGTTTAAATGGTATATTTTTGTGTATCGCTACTGTGCCTACTGTCTAGAAACTAATAACTTTTGTTTAGTTGATGGTGTCTTAAAACCCCAAGTAAGGGCTGGGCATGTTTGAATGCAAGACACAATAATAAATAATTAATTGGTTCATTTATTCAGCCCTCTACATCCACACTGCTCTCATTCAAAAAGAGCACACAGCTCTGTTTCCACTGATTCCTCACAGGCATTTTTACTTTGGGAGGCTGCCCTCTGCTGCCCTCTGCTGGTCTCTTCTCCTGTTTCTTTAAAGCACCAGTAAAGTACTTATTAAAAACTCGCTCTTTTAGTCCCATAATGTTTTTAAAGGCTGTAAAACGTTGCTGTTCTAGAGGAGACCAAGACTGGGTTAAAAATATGAAAAAAAAGCACAATATAGACATTTTAATGAAAAGAAGAGCTGCATATTCAAAACTAAATCGCTAAATGAACTAAGTCTAAAACACTCAAGGTTCTGGTTAATGGGAAAATTAATGGAAGTATTTTGCCAATTAGTCTGAGCAGTGACAATCTGCCTTCGCCTTAATGTGCTCGCTCCTGACAGTCAAAGGCAGTTTTTAATCAGAGGAGACCATAATGAAGCGTTCTGTGGGCGTCTCCTGTTTGCGAATCTACACTGAGAGAGGTTTTACAAGTTTAAAATTAAAGAAAGAGACAAAAATAATCAGCAAAAAAAAAAAGCACAAAGTCCACAATAACAAGCTTCATCTCTGCAACTACTGCATGTTCAGTCTCATTATTTTTTCTTAATGAAGTTCTCAGAGAAAGTCCAGTTCATTTGGACAGAGGTAAACTTACATGACGCCATAGTGGTGTCTGAATGTCTGACCTAACCTCCTACAGCACTAACCTTTCAGTCACACCTTTACCCTTAAGCATAAAAAATGCAAAAAAATTATGTAATAGTCAAAAATTCTATTTTTTTTCATGGTTACAACGATTACCTTCAGTCCTCACCATACACAGCAAAAATTAATTCTGTTTATGAAATGTAACTCCTTATATTCCAGTTTATGTGGCTCACACAGAGGCAGATCTCAGTGAAGACTACATTTTGGATTTGAGCTCACACAAAAACACAAACTCATTTCTCAACAAACACTTTCACACAAACGTATGACAACCCTAAAACACACCCACATACTTTTAGATTTATTTTATTTGCCTTGCAGGCAAATAATTTATACAAACACTAATGGGGCCATTTATACCCCTGTCTACCATATATGAGGAAATGGCGCCACCTAGTAGAAAACAATAAAAACTAAAATTCCAATCCCTCACAATCATACAATCATGAATCCATGTAATACTTGATAAAAATGTGAAATTATATTGCACTGTCAGTGTATTATAAAAATGTTTGAATGGGACTCAATGGCACAAAAAATCTTAGGGGTAAAGGTGGGAGCATTTTTCTAAAAAAAGAATCCTGAAACCTGAAAATTCATCCCAAAATACACACCTGAGGCAAAATCTATGCCACTTTAAATCAACACAGCAAAAGTTATCCACAAAAAACTGTGTCAAAATATCAAAAAATGTCTTAGGGGAGCAGGAGGGATGCAGTGTTCTCTCTCAGTGATTATGCCATTCTATTGAGGTGTCTGAATGTCCAGTGGATAAAAAATAGTGCCCTAAAAATTTCCCACAATGCATTTTGAAAAGTAGTGGACAGTGATGGTCACTAGAGGTCAGTAGAGAGCAGGATGCTTTGAAAGATTCAGAGGAGAACAGTGAGACCACCAGGTCTTTAAATGGCATTGTACCCTACTAAAAACTCTAAAAAACTATGATTGGCTGTTTTTTCTTGTAGAGCAGGATTTCCCAACCAGGGGTGCGGGGACCCCTCAGGGATATGCAAGGACTTTTCAGAGGGTACTTAGATTTATTTCATAATTTATTTCCATGATTATAGAAATTATTTGTGTTTCTTACTGGATTATTTAAACGTAATGAAAGACAAGCTCAAATGTCTCAAGAATATTTGTTGAATATTATTCTGTATTTTGTTACATTTAATTTAGGTACTTTCATTTTTTTTAAAGTTTATTCTGTATACAACAGGAGTTTATATTATTCTTATTTTATTGTTTAAATCAAGTTTGAGTTTAAACAAACATAATGCAAAAAACTACAGTTACTAATAACAATTGTTTTATATAAGCACTTTTGGACAATTATAGGGGGTACTCATGGTAGAACACAAAGCCCAGGGAGTACACGCAACAAAAAAAGGTTGGGAACCACTGCTGCAGAGTTTAACACCAAATAACCCATCGGACTGCATTGCTGTTCAGAAATATCAGATAATATCAATATCAAGCTGAGAAAAAAAACACAAAGGTGGCTCAGCCCTGACCGTCTGATCAGAAATCACTCAGTGCAGGCGCAGTTTTACAGGCAAGGAAAAACTGTTTTTAAGTAATCATATTTGAGTTGAAAAGAAAACATTTTATAGCCTGGGTCGGGTTAAACACAGAAGGTCAATTCATTTAAACGGTGAGCACTAACAGCAAAAGAGCTTCAGAGCCTAATCTCACACTCTCACAGTCTCTGAGCAGTGAAGAGTAACAGTCTTCTTGAATTGTAATTTTTCATTGTGCAGGTGTTACAGGGACATACGCTGTCCTCAGAGTTGGACAGTGATCTGTACGTTTCTGTGTCAAGTGCTTTTGTTTTCACTTTATCTACTGCAGCCCTGTTTTACCGCTGTATATAACTGGGGCTGGGTACAGTTTAATACCTTTGTGGTATCGACAGAAAAGTTATAACACCACTGGTATCGAAAAAATTATTGTTATCCAATAGCAAGTTTCAATACCTAGTGGGACCTTTAATGTTTCTTTGCACGAATCAAATAAATAACACACAATAAATCACACAAACTACTGGTTTAACTAACAGCTATGACGTTTTCTCCAAAAATGTGTCTTTTATTGAACACAGTGGGGCAAAAAAGTATTTAGTCAGCCACCAATTGTGCAAGTTCTCCCACTTAAAAAGATGAGAGAGGCCTGTAATTTTCATCATAGGTATACCTCAACTATGAGAGACAAAATGAGAAAAAAAATCCAGAAAATCACATTGTCTGATTTTTAAAGAATTTATTTGCAAATTTAAATTACAGGCCTCTCTCATCTTTTTAAGTGGGAGAGCTTGCACAATTGGTGGCTGACTAAATACTTTTTTGCCCCACTGTATTATTGTGTTTTCTGATTGTAGATGATTTAGCTCACCATAGGGATCAGAAAAAGTATCGTTCAGGCACCGGGATCGAAAACCAGGTATCGTTTAAGAAATGGTATCAAAAAAATCTGAAGTGTACCCATCCCTACATATGGTTTTGTAAGACAATGTTTAACCACAGTCAGAGGAATTAAAGTAACATTACAGACACCTTTCTACTACAACATAGTCTAAATATCTGACTGTTCATATTTCCTAAAGAGACATTTTAATACCAACAGCATCACATGTGCAGCCTTTGAAAGCAAGAATTCAAGCCTCACTGTCTCTCAAAGTCATTAAAGGTATTAGAGAGGATCTTTATAAATTAATTTTTTGCAATATTTATTAAAACTACCTTTATTTCCCTGTATAAGGCTTATAAATTGGTGTATTAGAAAATATAATAATAATATTAATAAACTGTGGACTCTGTGGGACTTAAAAAACCTTATCCAATCGTTTTCGTCATGAGTACGTTAACCATTGTTCCACGGACTTGCCAATCATTCGTTCATCTTCCTGGTTTTGGCGATAGTGCGCGTTCTTGTGCCTGCGCATGTGTATACACTATGTTTATTTAGTCTGGCATTAGCGCCGCATTAGTGCCGCATTAGCGCCGCATTAGCGGCGTTAACATCGTAGCGGGGACAGCCTGACTTCGAAGAGCACAATGGAAAACCGTGAACCGGGCGGTCACAAAAGGAAAACTGTTTTTGTAGTGAACCAGAGGAGGAGGAGAAAAACTGTAGAAGAACAGAATAAGGACGGCGTGCGCTGTAGGAACAGAAAGGGCTTCAGACGATGCTCTGGTCGCCAAGTTTCTGCTGGACAGGTAACGTTTATCTTATCGTTTGAAAAAAATGCCTTTTTTCTTTATCTGTTGAACCATTTCAACTGTACAGCAACCATCAGTTTGCTAATGCTACCAATAGCAGGAGAACATATATTTTTGCTCACATTTAGGGACTGTGCATGTGACTGGGTCTGTGTGGGGAACTAGGTCAAAGGTCGCACAAACAAACAATGCAGGTCTAGGTTTAGGCGAATCTCTGCTGATGCCGGCTGTAAACAAACACTCGTGTTCCAACGCTCGTGCACGTCGCTGTGGAGGAGTTCCTTGGAAAGGAACAGTGAAGGGCGGGGCCTGACGCATGCGCATTATTCAAAAAAGGACAAACAGTCGCTGGTTTCTCAGCAGTCGAAAAAAATCCTCCCTAATATCTTTAATATCAACACATAAATGAGCAATAAACAAACTAGGGCTGCAACAACTAATCGATTAAAATCGATTACTAAAATAATCGTCAACTAATTAGGTCATCGATTAGTTGCCAAGTAATAACATTTACCGTAAGCGCTTTATGTTTTAACACAGTCTGTTATAGCAGCTGCCAAAGTGTGGCAGTAATGAGCCATTGCATTGCTATGGTCTACCAGTACAGCACCAGAAGTAGGAACCGGCCAATAGTTTGCCTTGTTTCGCTCACGTGACAGGATGCAGTTCAGTCATGGCAAAGCCGACTACCGAAAGTTCAGAGAGAATGAAGAATAAAGATAAAGACAATAGAGCAGGAGAAAAACCACAAACAAAGTCATCCAAAGTGTGGGAGCACTTTACACTAAACCTACCTAAAAAATGTGCGAGCTGCAAAATTTGCAAACGCGAATTAGCCTGGCATGGGAGTACTACCTCGCTAAATGAGCACCTAAAAAGAAAGCATGTTAGAGTTGAAGCGGAAGATGGAGAACCGGAGCGGTAATAAACTTTAATTTAGTCTACACAAAATAGTGATAATTTACGTACTGAGACATTAAATTATACTTTTGCGTTTTTTTATGTAATTGCCGTAATATTTAATGTAAAATAACCATGGGCTAATTGACAATGCACTCCTTTAGTTTGTTTTAAAAACATATACTTATTGGTGTTATTTTCTTTTGTTTTTGCTACAGAAACAACCCAACATAAGTGATTACGTGTGGAAAAAGTCGTGCACTCCACAACAAAGTGCGGCATTAACGGACTCTGTTTTGAACATGCTAGTATCTGACTATCTATGAGGCCACTATTGATGGTGGAGGGTGAGGGATTTAAAAAAATGATAACAACATTAAACCCTGGATACACAATTCCTTCCCGAACACATTTTGCCAGGTTATTGGAACAAAAATACCAAAACACAGTTGAAAAAGTAAAATCTACTATAAAAGTCAAGGGTTGAATTATTTGCACTATACGATTAACAAGGTAGCTCTCAAGCTCAGAGTGTTTTTTTCTTTTTAGCTGTTCAGTTTTAAACCAGGTGTAAACCTGGTCTGGACCAGTACACTTAATTGTAAACACATTAGCAGGTTTCAATAGATGTACAAACCTGTGCACTGCGCTGTCAGCAGTTTATAGTTTTGTCTTAATTACTGCCCATGTCAAGCCTTATGCTGCTGGACATAGCTAACATTTGCAGCAATATTTGAGACAAGGGGCTGAAGTATTTTTGTTAATTCTCCTGTACCATCAGTTTATGGCTGGTATTCTACCTCAGTAATCCATGTTTGATGTTATTTTGTTATGTTATTATGTTATTTTGTTTGAAAGAATTGAAAATGCCTTTGCACTATACATTGAACTCAAGCTCAATGTGTTCCTTTACCTGTTAAGCTGACTTGAATTGTGTTTTACTAAAAGGAATTAAAGAAAAGGCTGTAAACCGTACACTTCCTTCATTGTTTTTTAATCCGATTAATTGATTGATCGTAAAAATAATCGTCAGATTAATCGATTATCAAAATAATCGTTAGTTGCAGCCCTAAAACAAACACTCATTAATCCCATTGTTCCTAAAGCAGCCCGACTGTACAGCAGTTTAAAAGTGAACACTGTTCTCACTGTGCAATCCTGACACACCTGTTTCAGTTTTATAAGCGTTACTCAAACAAATGGCTATATTACATCAATCTCTTTTATAAAATTAAGAAAACCAGCCCAACACATCAGCTGTTCTGAATTTTAAAAATCGGTATCATGTGTGTCTTTGTATAAATTCATTGAACATATTTTTTTCTCCTCCTCCTTCAGACCCAGGACTCAGGTCAACAGCAGCTGTAGACCTGGACCACTCACTTCAGATAAACCTGTTTTTCCACTTTATTGTCCACACTGCTTAGGTCTTTTCTTCTGCCTCTTGACTTCAGACTCTGGGCAGTCTGTGCTGCTGAGAGACGGTTTATTTTTAACTCACACTAGAACATTATAATGGCTGAATAAAACTCCTCTCTCCTACGCTCATATACCAAAAGTATGGCTGATGTGTGCCTTTTCAATCCTCCTTATCACATTTGTTTGTCTGTCCCAGTTTAAGACCTGGTTTAGTCCTGGCTTAATCCGAGTTAAGTCTGAACTTAGTATTGATTTAGAGATCTCCTAATCCTGGCGTAGTGTTTACTTTGCAAGTGGACAGACAATTAGACAATAAGAAAACAGGAAACAGTATGAACAAACCCGGTTTATTCCTGTTTTAGTCTTGGTGTACTTCTGGTTTAGACCTGGGTTAGACCTGTTTTCATCTCAGAGTTCAGATTAAAGTCTCTGTCTGAGCCTCACATGAGTCACTTTCTCTTCAGTTTCCCATTATTATTATTATTATTATTATTATTGTTGTTATTATTGTTGTTATTATTGTTGTCGTTATTATTATTATACATTTTATTATTGGAGGAGGCACGAGGAAACACGAGGAAGCACAAGAAGACACAAGGAGATACGAGGAGAGAAGCTGAGACACATGGAGGCACGAGAAGATATGAGGAAGCATGAGAAAGCATGAGAAGACATGAGGAAACACGAGAAGAGAAGCGGAGACACGAGGAGACACAAGGAGACACAAGGAAGCACAAGAAGACACGAGGAGACACGAGGAGAGAAGCGGAGACACGAAGAAGCAGAAGAAGACACGAGGAAACATGAGGAGAGAAGCAGAGACACGAGAAGACACGAACAAGCATGAGGAGGCACGAGCAGACACGAGGAGGCACAAGGAGGCACGAGGAGACACAAGGAGGCACGAGGAGACACGAGGATGCACGAGGAGACACGGGGAGGCACAAGGAGGCACGAGGAGACACGGGGAGACACGAGGAGGCATGAGGAGACACGAGGAGACACGAGGAGACACGAGGAGGCATGAGGACACACGAGGAGGCACGAGCAGACACGAGGAGGCACGAGGAGACACGGGGAGGCA
The DNA here is from genome assembly GCA_020698575.1 of Bostrychus sinensis. Classification (NCBI taxonomy): domain Eukaryota; kingdom Metazoa; phylum Chordata; class Actinopteri; order Gobiiformes; family Eleotridae; genus Bostrychus; species Bostrychus sinensis. The sequence continues at coordinate 42,514,744 of CM036242.1, forward strand.
CGAGGAGACACGGGGAGGCACGAGGAGACACGGGGAGGCACGAGGAGGCACGGGGAGGCACGAGGAGACACCGGGAGGCACGAGGAGGCTCGAGGAGACACGGGGAGGCACGAGGCGGCACGAGGCGGCACAAGGAGACATGGGAAGGCACAAGGAGGCACGAGGAGACATGAAGAGACACGGGGAGACACGAGGAGACATGAGGAGACACGAGGAGGCACGAGGAGACACGAGGAGACACGGGGAGGCACAAGGAGGCACGGGGAGGCACAAGGAGGCACGGGGAGGCACGAGGCGGCACGAGGAGACACGGGGAGGCACAAGGAGAAACGGGGAGACACGAGGAGACACGAGGAGGCACGAGGAGACACAAGAAGACACGAGGAGACACGAGAAGAGAAGCGGAGACACGAAGAAGCAGAAGAAGACACGAGGAAACATGAGGAGAGAAGCAGAGACACAGCATGAGGAGGCACGAGCAGACACGAGGAGGCACAAGGAGGCACGAGGAGACACAAGGAGGCACGAGGAGACACGAGGATGCACGAGGAGACACGAGGATGCACGAGGAGACACGAGGAGACACGGGAAGGCACAAGGAGGCACGAGGAGGCACGAGGAGACACGAGGAGACACGAGGACACACGAGGAGGCACGAGGCGGCACGAGGAGACACGAGGAGACACGGGGAGGCACAAGAAGGCACGAGGAGACACAAGGTGACACGAGGAGACACGGGGAGGCAGGAGGAGGCACGGGGAGGCACAAGGAGGCACGAGGAGACACGAGGCGGCACGAGGAGACACGGGGAGGCACAAGGAGGCACGAGGAGACACAAGGAGACACGAGGAGACACAAGGAGACACGAGGAGACACGGGGAGGCAGGAGGAGGCACGGGGAGGCACAAGGAGGCACGGGGAGGCACGAGGCGGCACGAGGAGACACGGGGGGGCACAAGGAGGCACGAGGAGACACAAGGAGACACGAGGAGACACGGGGAGGCAGGAGGAGGCACGGGGAGGCACAAGGAGGCACGAGGAGGCACGAGGCGGCACGAGGAGACACGGGGAGGCACAAGGAGGCACGAGGAGGCACAAGGAGGCACGAGGAGACACAAGGAGACACGAGGAGGCACGAGGAGACACGAGGACACACGAGGAGGCACGAGGACACACGAGGAGGCACGAGCAGACACGAGGAGGCACGAGCAGACACGAGGAGGCACGAGCAGACACGAGGAGGCACGAGGAGGCACGAGGAGACACGAGGAGACACGAGGAGACATGAGGAGACACGGGGAGGCACGAGGAGACACGGGGAGGCACGAGGAGACACGGGGAGGCACGAGGAGGCACGAGGAGACACGGGGAGGCACGAGGAGACACGGGGAGGCACGAGGAGGCACGGGGAGGCACGAGGCGGCACGAGGAGACACAGGGAGGCACAAGGAGGCACGAGGAGACACAAGGAGACACGAGGAGACACGGGGAGACACGAGGACACACGAGGAGGCACAAAGTTCCTTTGCAGTGCAGAGTTGTGGCATCAGTTGCATTAAAATGTAGTAAAAGTCAGATGAAATGTGACCTGTCCATTCAGACTGCAGTCACTTTGTAAAAGATCAGATCTGTATCTGATTCTGGAGCACATATGAAAGTGGCCTTGGTCGCATTTGGAAAAAAACAAAAAAAACAGATTTGTGCTGTTTACACTGTCACAAAAACATCAGATACAGGTCACATTTGGGCAAAAAAAATTTGGGCCACTTTTACCTGCAGTGCAAATGTAGCCTATGAGACTCTCTCGGTAGATGCTCATTACAATGTAAGCCTTTTTACTGTAAAAGTGAGAGTCCTAATCCACGGTTCATCAGAGCCAGTGACCCTTCAAACATTTAAAGAATGCATCAGGCATGTGTAGTACTCATGGTAGTTCCAAAAATATAACAATAAATCTAGAGGTGTAACAATAGCTGTCACAATAAGGCAGTGAAGGTGGGCAGTAGCCGAGGGCCCAGAGCTGTTTCAGCCACAGAAAACAAACCACTGAGGTAAAGCTGCCTAACAATTGTCCTAAAAGGGCCCCATCTGCACAGAAGTCAAACCATAAACTGTAGCCAGCCTGAAATATTGTTTACCATCAAAATGCATTAGAAAACAGGAAATCATATGTGTTTAGTTCAGCTTTTCCTGGGGGAGGACCCTCAGACCCCTGCCTTATTCTGTCCCACACAGTCACCTCTGTTATACACAAGGCCAGAGTTCAGAAAACAAGCTACGATAATGTAGAATAATACAACCTAATACGATTCAACAACTTCATATCAATACAGCAACTTCTGCCAAAAATCATAAAAGGTTGTACTGTAAATGCAGTATCTTAGCTGGGGCTGTTTATGTGCAACAGACAGAGCAAGCGAAGTTGAATATAACATTTTATGTAATTAAAAACACAAAAATTACACCAAAAAGATGTATCTGGTTTTATTTTAACACCGACCGACAACCATTCACTCACATTTACTCACCCATTTACTCACTACAAACAACAAAACCAGGTCTAAACCAGGTCTAAACCAGGGCTAAACCAGGGCTAAACCAGGGCTAAACCAGGTCTAAACCAGGTCTAAACCAGGGCTAAATCAGGGCTAAATCAAAACTAAACCAGGACTAAACCAGGACTAAACCAGGACTAAACCAGGGCTAAATCAGGGCTAAATCAGGACTAAACCAGGACTAAACCAGGACTAAACCAGGACTAAACCAGGACTAAACCAGGGCTAAACCGGGTCTAAACCAGGGCTAAACCAGGGCTAAAGCAGGCGGTGAAGCTTGTGAACAGACATAAGGCTGTGTGGAGTTGGTCCAGAGCCTGCTCTTGGGGTGACTCCTCATTATGAATCAGATTAACCTTTACAGAGGAATAACTGAATGATAAATGTATCATTTGTAAATGACACATCTGCATTTGAGTCGGAGGATCTCCCTGAAGGACAGAGCTGTGTTCAGACAGACAGGAATTTATATTTTTATAATGGGGTTCATAAGGAAGGAAGGAAGATACTGGGCATCTGAATATTCATTCGTCATGTAATCTGGTAATTTTAGCTACTGTTGGTTTAGTCCCGATATTGATATATAAAATTCAGAGCAGTCGATGGCCTATAAACACTGCGCATTTTTCTGGACCAATATGCAGGGGCTGATTTTCTTGATTTCATGAAAGAAATTAATTTAATATTGTCATTTGTTTAAGTAATGCTTATTAAAAAGCAAACATGTTAGAATGTGAAAGTGAGAAAAACATGTCCATCTCAGTCAGATTCTGTGCAGGTAGAGCTTGGGGAGAGCTACAAAATGCTTTTGAATTTTTGTTCTACGAGGTTCTGTTCCAGAGAAATGAGCAAAATCTTTTTATTGCTTTTTATTCCTTTTATTGCTTATTGTTTTGAGCTTTTCAGGCTGAGATAAAGAGATTTTGGATGTTTCCTATGAACTGCAAAGTAAAAGCCCACACTGAGACAGGATGGTTGTGGAAGCTGGGGTCCTTCGGCCGATTCTTGCACTTATCTAAAAAACTCGACCTCCAGTTTCATAAAAGCACTGCATCTGTTGTTAGTTTTTAGACCCAGCTCTGTGCTAAAAACACTTGGTCAAGTTACGGACTCCTCTTTCTAAATAAGCTTACATTTGGAGACATACGGAGCACAGCTGGTCCAGATCTGGTCTAAAGTTAGTCCTGGGGACAGTCCAGATGTCCAATCTGTCTCTGGGGACTTGGACTGTCAACACCCACAGCTTCATTTTCACCAAAAAGCCTCCTGAGGATTACAACAGCATGTCCCTGCAGGGCCACCATAGCTGCTCCGTCACTTTAAACACACACAAGAAACTGCAATCTGTGCTTTCACCACCAGGTGTCACCAAAAACCACCCACCTCCTTTAACCACAGTCTGTTCTGTACAGGGCTGAGTAATGTGACAAAGATATTTCAGTAATGATCATTGGTTCAGTCTGGGCTTAGATCTGGTTTAGATCTTTAAAGCCTGTTAGTCTCTAATTTAGTCCTGGTTTAGTCCTGGTTTTGTCCTGGTTTAGCTCTAGTCCTAAATTATCTTCAGCTTCAATCCAGTTCTAAACCAGGACAAAACTAGGAATAAACCAGGACTAGACTAAGGACTAAACTAGGGACTAAACCAGGTCTAAACCAGGACTAAACCCTGGTGTGTGTCTAAAGCCTGATCAGAGCTGATGCTGCAGTGAATCCAGGACAAAGGGCTTCGTCTGCTGCAGAATGAACTGATGCTAATTTTAGCGCCCCGCTCGACCCACATGAGTTTATTTAAACATCGAGCAAAGAGAGAGAGACGAGCCGGGGCTGGAGACTGAGGCCAAACCCTACACGGCAGGTCAGATCTATAAACACAGACTCGGGATCAAATGGGACCAGAGACCGGGGTCAGGTTTCCTTTAGCCCCCGGTCTGTGTGTGTGATTGTGTTGGAGACAAAAGGAGTTCGGCTGCTCCTGTCTCACTTAACCTCTGTCACAATAACAACAATAACAACAGCAGCAGCAGAGGAGAGAGAAAGTCTTACTGAGAGGGAAGACCATGACCCAACACACTAAGAGGCTAAGGACTGGGACTCAAACAGTTCACAACAAAAGCCGCCTCAGAAAAGATGTTGCTTTCTGAGTAACAGATTTTAATACAGTACAATGAGTCAAAATCAGGTCTAAACCAGGTCTAAACTAGGACAATAAATAGGTGAAAAACAGGACTAAACAAGGTCTTAACCAGGACTAAACCAGGACTAAAGTGGGATTAAAGAATGTCTGAAGCAGGACTTAACTGTGCCTAAACCAGGTCTAAAGCAGTGGTCTACACTTCACTAATGGATCAAACCTTAAGCTGCAAAGAACTCCTGAGTACCACCAGTGGGACCTGCACCACAGTTTGAGAACCACCAGTCTAAAGCAGTAACTCCTACAGGTTCTGTACTGTCTACTCCTGAGGGGTTCCCAAACACCAGGTCAGGACCAGGGATGAGACAGTATTACAACATCAGCCTTTACTACAGATCCAGAGTCAGTTTCTGGATCTGCCCTGAGAAGGGAAAGATGTGTCCCGCGACTGAGACCCCCGTGTGTCCGTACTCACCAGGGCGTCCCGTATATCCTGAAGCCCTTGACTGTGACGTCCGAGTCCTGCAGGTACACGCAGTTTGTGAGCAGTGACTGGACGTTGTCGAAGTCCTCAGGCTTGAGCTTGGACACCGAGGGGAAGCGGTAGTAGTCCTGCTTCACCAGCTCTGCCATGAAGTCTTTATCGAAGGTCAGCTCGTGGTTCCCCGCAATCACCACTTTGAATTCATACGGGAGGCCGCCTGCGGGATAGAGGGACAGGGACACGTCAGGGACAGAGACACGTCAGGGACAGAGACACGTCAGGGACAGAGACACGTCAGGGACAGAGACACGTCAGACCGCAGGACAGAGACACGTCAGACCACAGGACAGAGACACGTCAGACCACAGGACAGAGACACGTCAGACCGCAGGACAGAGACACGTCAGACCACAGGACAGAGACACGTCAGACCACAGGACAGCGAGACAGAGACATCAGATTGCAGGACAGAGGGACAGAGACATGTCAGAGTGCAGGACAGAGAGACAGAGATATCAGATTGCAGGACAGAGGGACAGAGACATCAGATTGCAGGACAGAGGGACAGAGACATGTCAGACTGCAGGACAGAGACACGTCAGACTAGGGTTGTCAAAAAAATCGATATCAAGATATTAATCGATACTAAAACGAGTATCTAAATTAGATTTTCATTTGGAAAAGTATTAATAATGTGATGTCTTTTCTCTCCAGTGATGAGTACAGGAGGAGGACAGGCTCAGTCAGCGCAGCATAAAACTTTCCACCATCAAAACTGCTCTTTAAATACAATTTACTAAAAGGTGTTCACTCGCTCGCCGCTATCACCGCTGCGCAAAGACCTCGAGTGCCACTGCACGAGCGCAGCGGGCTTTCCGTGGGAGTCTCCGTGGGACGTCCCGAGCGGCATCATTCCAAACAAATATAAAACAGCTTAAATGTAACAACAAATGCCTTGTTACCAGTGGAGCAAGGAGAGAGCTGTTAGCGTTAGCAAAGCAGCCATATTTAAAGGACCACTGTGGTCCTGACTCTGTCTGACCCATCACTGTCAATGACTGCAGCCACAATATAAATATGAACCATGGCTACTGCAGCCTAATAACCTACTACCATTTATAGATAATGGAAACAAGTAAAGTGTAATTAAACTTTACCTTTGAGGAATCATTTATCATAATCTGAAGTAATTTAGGATCACATATACAAACTAATGACTGTATTATTTAACACTGTGTTGAATAAAAGATCATCATGTAGCTACATAGCTGTGGACTACAGAGGTATCAGAGTGGTGGAGAATAAACCACTGTTTGCATAAAAAATATAAGTTTGAAAAAATGTATGTGTATGTAAAAAAAATGTATGTAATGTGTAAAAGTATGCTACATATATAATAATATCCTAATAATATTATTCTATACAAAATATAGTTTGAATAATATGGTGATGGAAAAGGGGACAGTTAGAGCCCATGTATTACCTCAAACATTCAATGAAAAGTGTTCATTTTTGTCACCGTGGTATTGAAATCGGTATCGAGGGATTTTTTTAGTATCGAAATCGAGTTGAAATTTTAGTATTGTGACAACACCACTTGCACATCAGACCTGAGGGGTGTCCACACACGAGGGGGGAAATGTCTGAGCCTGATGTGTAATTAGCACAGAAACATAAAACAAGAGACAAACTCCTGTGCAGAGATTGAAGTAAATGTGCCTCAGACACAAGTCCACCCTCCCCCAAACCTTTACAGAAACTACTCTGTGAGAAAAAAATGTTGTGAAAACTCAAAAACTCAAGGCAACGGGATCCCTCAAGATTTTTGAGTTTTGAGGCCAACAAGTTTTCAACACATAATATACTTTTTTTTTGTTCAATTTAACATTAATTTGACTGACTTATAGCCTACACAAAGATAATTAGTTTTTATCTAATATAGTATAGTCATCTATGCTGTTTACCAAAACAGCATTACCAAAATGAAAAGATCCAAAGACCAGCAAAAAAATGATTTAGTTCAAATATTCTGACGAAAAATAGATATAGGTGACTTTTTCCTGCAGTGAGAACAAGAAGAGGCCAAGAAGACAGCGTTTCTATTAAACACTTATGTTTACTGTGTTCTAGCTGGGCAAGGTTAATCAGGAGTGGCCCAACGTTACTCACACTGTTTACTCCAAAATATAAAATTCCAAGACTTTTCCAGGTTTCCCATGACCATACAAACCCTTTAACAAGCTCCTGACCCTCTCCACTGTCCATTCTTCCCCTGCATAAACCTCCAGCTCAGTGATGTTTATGCTTCTTTAAATCCCACCAAAGATTTTCACTGGAATCTAACTATGGAGACGGAGAAGGCCACTGCAGGACATACCAGCACTAATGTGTGTGGTCTATTATTATTCTCTTTACGCTGAAGTCTCAGTTCCTGCTTTTGTCCCAGGTGTAAACGCTTCAGCACAGCCTTGAAACCTGCTCCAGCAGAGTCTGTCTTTAACAGGACCGTGTTCTGAAACACAGCGGTGACGAGCGGTCACCAGCCCCTGACCCTGAACTAATCATGCCACGTTCGAGGCACATAGGGCACCGCCGGAAAACTCCACTCTGTGATAAATGGCCATGTCTTTTCCTGTTTGAGAGAGACATATAGGGCGGCCCGCTGAGGTCAAACTGAGCAGCTGCAGGGGGAGTGGAGTGAAAGTCCATTTGTTAGAGCGGGCCGAGGGGTGAGCAGGTGGAGAGAGTGGACAGAGAGGGACAGAGAGGGTTAGAGAGGGTCAGAGAGGGTTAGAGAGGGTCAGAGAGGGTCAGAGAGGGTCAGAGAGGGTCAGAGTGTTAGAGAAACTCCACGGGACAGAACTGGAGACAGAGAGAGAGCAGACTAAAACTAACACACAGGCAGAGGGAGGGTTTACAATGGGACAGAAGCTTGGAACCCTTGGAAGGAAAGGTTGAACACATGGCAAATGTTTCAAAGAATATAAGCTTATTTTATACAAGGAACATCAAAGTGTCAAATTTTTGTGTTATTGTTTATTGTGATGTAATTTTCAGAATTATTAACTAAGGCTGGCAATCACAGGTACCTCACCATTTTTTTCTTGTCTGAATTAATTGCTAATTGTTTTTGTAAATTCTAAAGGGATACACGTTACAAAATAAGACAACTTTATGCCACTGGAGCAGAACACTTTCAAACTGAGATCAATACCAGAATCACAGGTATCAAAAGTATCAATACTCTGGTACCAATTCACACATCTCTGTTTTAAAGAAATGAACAAGTAACCACAAGTCCGGTTTCCAAAAGAAATAAATTAACCACAAGTCAGCCTGATGTTTATTTATTAAGTGTTCAGAAATATTTTTATTTGTGTGACAGTGTTTGACAGACCAAGTGCAGTGCTGCCCTCTGTTCTGGCAGAATACTTGACCACTTTTGGCCACATTTGACTGTGAAAGCAGAGCAGCTGTGTCGCCATTATTAGGCGTAACGTCACAAAGTATTGATATCAGTATCATCGGCATAAATATTTTGTCCCAGCCCTATTATCAACTCAACGGAAGGAAACACTGAGCATTTTATTAAATGCTGCAAACCTGTCTAACACATTCTGTAGATGTTTTCATTCATTTTATTTTACTGATGAGCCCCAAGGACCATACGAACATGTTTTAACTGTGGGCCACTTAATGACATGCATTTATATGGCCACTGTAACAACTAACACTTAACATACAGATTGTGTTTTCTGATGGCAACTGGCGTCAAACAGCAGTGAAAAAACAGCACACACAGAACTACTTCCACACAGCTGTGACGGGGTTCTCCCGGAAAAATAAAAATGAATGGCGCAGTCAAAATGATGTTCAGTGGTTTATTGAGCTTGTCCTTCCTAAGGTACAAAAACAGTGCTCAGGATCAAAAATGGTGCCAAAGAAAAAAATATTTACAGTATTTACAACAATGGCCAAGACACAGTCCATGCAAACAAAAGACTCTCTCCAGGTTACCTTCACTGTAACACGCTCTGGCCCACACTGCCCTGGTGGTGGAGAAAGGCCCCTCTTTTAACCACTGAGGCCCCTCCTCCCAACCAATTAGTCCAGAATATTGGGAATTTCTCCAAAAGCCAGAGTTATTTACTGTACAAAAATTACCATAAATTCCCTAAAAATACAATGAACAAACAACATGGATCAATGTGCCTCTAAGACACCTAGGGGAAAAAAAAAAATTATTTGGTGCAAAAACAGGCACTTAGCGGTGACGTCACCATGACATCAGACGCAAACGTCCTGCACATGACACAATAAAACGAGCTCTGTTTGACAGTGGATACTCGTGAATGTGAGGTGAATACTGGCTGAATGTTTGTGAGCAGACAAAGCTATGGAATGAACGATGGTTTAACAGTGATCAAGTGTGCACCCAAGACTACTGCGATGGCTGGCAGACAGTAAAACAACAGGAAAACAGAGCGAATGGATGAGGAGCGAAGCAAATGGACAACAGGAAAGTGGTGAGTGTGTGAGTATGTGTGCATGCTCAGAGAAGCGGCGGCGTTTTTCCCGCAGGACCTGCTGGGGCTACTCCGTTACAACAGCACAGTCTCACCAGGAAGCATCAGCCCCTCCCCTCATGTACAGCCACTTTGATGACTTTTACGTGCATACACAATGCAATGTGAGCGAAGCGTAGAGCTCTCTCCTGCCGACGTGTTTTTGATGCCACCAACATCATCTGGAGTCTTTCCAGCAGGTATTTGGAGGACGAAACAAACGTCATTCAGAACACAGTGACTTTTTAGTTAGACTATTTTGTAATCGCTGGGAGTCAAAATCATAACTGTAATTAAAATCTAATTACTTCCACAGCCCTACTTTATGGCTGAAATAGAACGGAAAAATTGTTTAGTTCCGATTTAGTCCTAAAGTAGATTTGGTTTAGTCCACATTTTAGACCTTGTTGAGTTCCAGTTTAGAGCCAACCAAAGATGCTAATAAAGTGAATAATAAATAATAAACTAAACAAGTCCATTTTAAATAAACAAGCCTCTTTTAATTTACAGTTGATCCACAAAGTTGCCTAACTTGTTTGATGTTGAAAACTTCAGAGTCCCTTAAAGCACTGTGTAGGGACTGAGGGGTTAGGGGCGGTGTAGCAGTCTCGGACACAGGATGCAGTGATTTATTGCAGGGGAACACATCTAATAATATTAGAAACTTCGCCTCCTGAAGGTCAAAATGTCCAAGTGGTCAGTGTTGAACTATTACACTGCTGCACCTCTCCATCTTTTAGTTTTAGGACTTCTAACACAATTCGTCTCCATAACCAGCCTCTCTATTTCTTACTTACAGTGATATATCTGGAAAACTTTCTAACCCAACAAAGGCTCGATCGTTTGATTTCGTCCCAGACATGCGCCTCCTCCGTTAGTAGGTCACTGTGCTGGTTATAAATCCACTCTGTCTCAGTTTTGTCCTATTTCTGTGGAGTATTTGTCTCCCTGCTCGGACCAAAGCGCACCTGGACGAGAGACGCAGAGGTCGGCCATTCTGTCAGACTCACACAGACGACTGCACATCCACAGACGGGACAGAGAAGACTGCACATCCACAGACATAACACAGAAGACTGCGCATCCACAGACATAACACAGAAGACTGCACATCCACAGACGTAACACAGAAGACTGCACATCCACAGACGGGACACAGAAGACTGCGCATCCACAGACATAACACAGAAGACTGCGCATCCACAGACGTAACACAGAAGACTGCACATCCACAGACGTAACACAGAAGACTGCGCATCCACAGACGGGACACAGAAGACTGCATATCCACAGCCGTAACACAGAAGATTGCGCATCCACAGACATGACACAGAAGATTGCGCATCCACAGACATGACACAGAAGACTGAGCATCCACAGACGTAACACAGAAGACTGAGCATCCACAGACATAACACAGAAGATTGCGCATCCACAGACGGGACACAGAAGACTGAGCATCCACAGACGTAACACAGAAGATTGCGCATCCACAGACATGACACAGAAGACTGAGCATCCACAGACGTAACACAGAAGATTGCGCATCCACAGACATGACACAGAAGATTGCGCATCCACAGACATGACACAGAAGACTGAGCATCCACAGACGTAACACAGAAGACTGAGCATCCACAGACATAACACAGAAGATTGCGCATCCACAGACGGGACACAGAAGACTGAGCATCCACAGACGGGACACAGAAGACTGAGCATCCACAGACGGGACACAGAAGACTGAGCATCCACAGACGTAACACAGAAGATTGCGCATCCACAGACATGACACAGAAGACTGCGCATCCACAGACGGGACACAGAAGACTGAGCATCCACAGACGTAACACAGAAGATTGCGCATCCACAGACGGGACACAGAAGACTGCGCATCCACAGACGTGACACAGAAGACTGGGGCAGTCGTGAGGAGACAGGAGAGTCGTGAAGAGACAGGAGAGTCGTGAAGAGACAGGAGAGTCGTGAGGCAGTCGTGAGGACACAGAGTAGTTGTCCTGCCTTTGTTGACAGCGGTCAGGCGTTGGGTCGGTGTGTGGGCGCCTTAAGAAATAAGGCCATCACTGGCTTGTCGTTATGGGGTGGGGGGGTATTTATCTGCAACAACTTCTTCTTGACTCTGACACTGTTTGATCAAGGCCAAAAAGTTGCATACCGTATTTTCTGGTCAAAAAGTCACTCTGGAGTCACATCAGTCAAAAAATGTGTCATGAAGAGGAAAAAATCATGTCAATCAAGTTGCATTGGACTGTATGTTGCATTTATTGAGAAATTTATTTCACAAAATCTAAGACCAAGAACAAACATTTAATCTGGAAAGGCAAGTTATTCAGCTACACAGCAGCACACAGAACAGCAGCACACAGAACAGCAGCACACAGAACAGCAGCACACAGAACAGCAGCACACAGAACAGCAGCACACAGAACAACAGCACACAGAACAACAGCACACAGAACAGCAGCACACAGAACAACAACACACAGAACAACAACACACAGAACAACAACACACAGAACAACAACAACACAGAACAGCAGCACACAGAACAACAGCACACAGAACAACAGCACACAGAACAACAGCACACAGAACAGCAGCACACAGAACAGCAGCACACAGAACAGCAGCACACAGAACAACAGCACACAGAACAACAGCACATAGAACAACAGCACACAGAACAACAGCACACAGAACAACAGCACACAGAACAGCAGCACACAGAACAACAGCACACAGAACAACAGCACACAGAACAACAACACACAGAACAACAACAACACAGAACAGCAGCACACAGAACAACAGCACACAGAACAACAACAACACAGAACAGCAGCACACAGAACAACACACAGAACAACAACAACACAGAACAGCAGCACACAGAACAACAGCACACAGAACAGCACACAGAACAACAGCACACAGAACAGCAGCACACAGAACAACAACACACAGAACAGCAGCACACAGAACAACAGCACACAGAACAACAGCACACAGAACAGCAGCACACAGAACAACAGCACACAGAACAACAGCACACAGAACAGCAGCACACAGAACAACACCACACAGAACAGCAGCACACAGAACAACAGCACACAGAACAACAGCACACAGAACAACAGCACACAGAACAACAGCACACAGAACAACAGCACACAGAACAGCAGCACACAGAACAACAGCACACAGAACAGCAGCACACAGAACAACAGCACACAGTTATTCAGCTACACAACAGCATAAAGAACAAACCCCAGAGGCTGAAGAGGCTGAATTAACAAAACAAGCCAGCGAGTCAAACAAGCAAGTTACCAGTAAGCAAGTTCACCAAGCTCCCAATCTTATTCTACATCACTGAATACTACTGACAGTAGTTGTCACAAGCCTAGAGCGCCCTGTCACAGCTGTAGATGGTAATGTTTACTCCTTGGTTCATGTCATATATTTTGATATATAAGTCGCACCTAACTATAAGTCGCAGGACCAGCCAAAGTATGAAAAAAGGGCGACTTATAGTCCAGAAAATTCAGTAGTTCCCCTTTAAATACAAAGCAGTTTTGCAATGGCAAATTAAAATCGACTACTACTGCTGCTGGTACTACAACTATTACCACTATCATTACTACAGCACTTACTAGTGCCGTTACTGCTACTACTACTCATACTACTATACTAGAAATACAAACACTTTACACATTTAGATATTCTGTAGGTTGTATTTCAGTAGAAACTTTTGTGATTCAAGTAAAAGTATCTCAGAATGTTCTTTAAAGTGTTCTTAACCCACTAAAAGTACTGAGTTACGTCTGCGTCTGCTGATGACCCCTTCAGGAAACACTGCTGCTGGTGGTGCTTTTGAGTGCCGCGCTCTCTCTGTGTGATTTTAAACTAGATTAAACAGCTTTTGTTCTGAGGCTCCAGACAGACAGGGGTCAAAGGTCAGAGAGGGGTCAGAGGTTAAACTGGACACTTTACCCTGACATGCTTTAACAGAGGGGGGCCGTCTGTGTGGTCCGCCCCCACGCTGAGAGACACAGACAGGACGTCCCGGTCTTTACACGAACTCAGGCTCAAGCCAAAGACTGATGTTTAAATTTGTTATGATATTTTTCCACCGTTCATACAAGAGAGAAAAAGTATGTACCCCCCTTAGCATTTTTCCTTTATTGCTGCCTTACAACCTGGAATTAAAATGGATCATTGAGAGGTTTGTGTCAGTCACTTTACATCACATGACCACAACTATGAAAATGCAAAAACAAATTAAAATAAAATAAAAAAATATTGTGAAGCAAATTAGAAATATGACAGAAAAAGAGAAAACTTGAGCGTACAAAAGTATTTACCCCCTCATTCCTGGATTTCCCGGACCTACCTCACCCCCACTCCCCTGTCTGGATGAATCCTACATATGAGCTAATGGACTAACAGTCCTGACACATGTCCTGGGTCTGTTTAGTGTACTTATTGTTTGTGTTGATTGTGTGTTTATCTTTGATTAACTGTTTGTGAAGCCATTTGAGGCAACTTTTGTTGTAATACTGGGCTATACAAATAAAACTGAATTGAATTGAAGTTAGTCCTCTGTAGAATCACCTTCTGAAGGACTTGCAGCTCCAACTTTTCTAGGATAAGTGTTTATGAGCTTGTTTCATAAAGTCACTGGGATTTGTGCTCATTCTTCTGCAGCAACTCCAGCTCCCTCAGGTTGGATGCATTGTACAGCACAGTTTGAGTTGTTTTCTTTAAAAATGTTCCTGTGTTTAGCCCCATCCTTCATTCCTTCAGTTCTGAGCAGTTTCCCAGTTCCTACCAATGACAAATATCCCCACAGCAGGACACTGTCATCACCAGGCTTCACTATAGAGAGGGGCCACAGTCAGGGGCCAGGTTTGTGCTACATATAGCATCTTTCATTGATGGCTCATTTGAATTGTATCTGGACAGAGGACCTTCCCCGTGTTTGGGAAGCTGCCCACGTACCTTTTGGCAAATACAAAACATGTTTCATTATTACTTTCTTCAAGCAATGGCCACTCCTCCACACAGCCCAGCTCTGTGGAGTGTATGGTTCAGAGTGGTCCTGGGACAGATACAACAGTCTCTGCTGTGGAGCTCTGCAGATCTTTCAGGGTCACCTTTGGTCTTATTGTTGCCTCTCTGATGAATGCACTCCTTGGTCCTCTTTAGGCAGGTTTGGTGTGGTTCCTTATCTTTTATATGTTGTAATGATGAAAAAATGTGTTTTGTAGCATAGTGACAGTTGAATTACAGTCAGGCCAACCTTATCTACCTATTTCTGTGGCCTCTGAGGATGAGTAACACTGGATCTCATTTAGGGGCCTCTTTAAAAAGCGGGTAAATACTTTTGCACACTCAAGTTTTAAGTTTTTCTGTCATATTTCTAATTTGCTTCACAATAATTTTTTTTTTTTTGCATTTTCATAGTTGTTGTCATGTGATGTAAAGTGACCGATATGAACCTCTCAATGATCCATTTTAATTCCAGGTTGTAAGGCAACAATAAAGGAAAAATGCTAAGGAGGTTACATACTTTTCTTGCCTCTGTATGTCTGTGAACTGTACCTGAATACAACATCAGCTGCACTGGGCTTTCACAAACAAAAGAAGGGCTGCAACTATTCAAATTCATTATTGAAATAATCATATAATTATTAACTCAATCTTAATCTCAAGTAATCAATTAATTGCAAAAAGGGGTTTTCCTACACTGTAAAAAAAAACAAAAAAAAAAACTGCGAAAACTCAAAAGGCAACAGGATCCCTCAAGATTTTTGAGTTTTGGAGTCAACTCAAATTTTTTTTTTTTTTTTTCACCTAATTTGGCGTTCATACTTCTACAGACTTTAAATTTAAAGTTTTACATTTTTTCTTCTTTTTTTTTTTACAGCCAACTTACTATCCATGAATAATATCCAGAAAAGGTTTTATTCTTAATAACAAAAACTAAATATACTAAATTCAACAAAAGAATAATACTTTTTCTGAACAATGGATAGTAAGTTGGTTGTAAGATGAGTTAAAAATAATGATAGTGAGTAAATCTCAAAATTGTTTTTAGACATATAAATGTTAAATTAATTGAACAAAAATATTTTGAGTTGGCCCCAAAACTCTAAAATCTTAAGGGATCCTGTTGCCTTTTTTTTTTACACTGTAGACTTTGAAACACACCTTAGCTTAGAGAGGAGGGTTTAATACCAAAACAGAGCTGTAAAATCAGTTTAAAACTGGTCATGCTTCACAATCTGAATATTAATCAATTAATCAAAAAATTATCAACAATCTTGTTGGTTATCAAAAATAATTGTTAATTGCAGCGCTAAAAAATAGTTACATTAAAATAATTTTCAAGTCTTTGAATCAACTTCTGCCCTGATCATAAATACCAAATATTTAATTATTTTCAGAATTTTAACCCTTTTTATGTAATGGCATGTCAATTTATTTGTAAAAAAACAGACAAAAAATTAAGTATTTGTAATAGTCTCAATGCAAAGTGGATTTTTTTTTAGGGGGATATTACATCAAAGATTACCAACATTTATTTTTAGGGATAATTTTCCCTCTGCTCTGTAGAATCAAAAAATCAACTCTCATTAAAACTGGTTGTAACTTTTTGTTACTACAAAAAAATCCCAAATCCAGGCATTCCAGACCCAAGGCTGGAACCCCCCCCACCCCCCCACTGAAAAATCCACTTTGCATTAATATGAATATTGAAAATATTTCATTTTTTGTGTTTTCTTATATAAAAAAAAAAGAGATAGTATTACATAAACTGGCATAAAAAGGGTTACAATTCTCAAAATAATTATTCATTCATTCATTCATTCATTTTCTACCACCATTCCCGTTGGGCCGTAGGCGGGGTACACCCAGGACAGGGGCCAGCTTGTCGCAGGGCTAATAATAATAATTAAATATTTGGTTATATAATTATGTTCAGGGCAGAACTACTAGTCTACTGTCTTTGAGGTGAGGGCTGAAAGTTTCTGATTGCAGGTGCATGCCCTGACTTATACCAATGCTTTTGCGTGTAAAAGTGAGAGTTACCGAGCCAGTCGTTGAACTTCTTGACCTCGGAGGGCAGCCCGAGCTCGGTGAAATCCCCAGTGTGGAGCAGGACGTCCCCGTATGGCATCTGGATCCCGTCTGTCCTGGAGTGAGTGTCCGAGATGCACACGAACCGCGTGTGAGAGGCAGGTTTGGGCGTGTCGTACGGAATCGGGTCCACCCTGAACGCAACACAAGAGAGAGAAAGAGAGGAGAGAGACAAGGAAGTTAGAGAAGAATGGCCCTGAATGCAACACAAGAAAGAGAGAGAGAGTTAGAGAGAGAAACAAGGTTAGAGAAGGATGTCCTTGAACGCAACACAGGAGGCATAAAGGCAGGTGTTGTAAAAATGTCCCTGAATGCAACACAGACAACACAGCTGCCTGTCATAGAGCGGCACCAACAGAAAACACGACATAAGAAGTTATACAGTTCCAGAATAAATATGTACTGCTAATAAATAAAAAATGGCAATCAATGGTTGTGTCCAACACTAAACAGACGCATGTCATCCGTTATCTTTCCAGACTTAGCTCTTCTTAAACAGCAGGCACCCCTCTCTCTTAATCCATTCACTGCCATACGGCTCTCTTGATCTAACATTCACACAAAAAGCGTGCAAACTTTCCAAAAGCGCTGTGTTGCTCCTAATGCTGAGTTTAACAGAGCCTAGACTACAGGTGTTGTGCTTCCAGGTTACTTCTTCACTGTAGTTTGTTTTCTCTTTTTTTTACTTTTTAATCTGAGAAAAAAATTATCGGTTCGCAGTAGGACCTGTACAGACGTTATTATTAATGTAGTCTAGATACAGGCATAATATGGGCAAAAGACATTTAGGATCATTATCACGGTCATTAAGAAACGATCTCCCGACAAAAACAGACAAACTAGTAATATCAGAGGACCCCTGTGTTGGCCAAAATATGGGAGGTAATTTTTTTCTGAGTAATTTTTACTGACATTTTTACAGACATGGCAGATTCAAACGGGACAAAAATCACAGACCACCTCAACTTACTGGAGGTAATGTGAATAAGGCTTTAGAAATACAATTTATTTAAAAAGTTACTCAAGTAAACGTAACTCAATACTGCACAGCTCCGACAGAAACATTGGTCAAACAGAAAACTGAATGGTAAATGGTCACATCGATACGTCGCTTGTCTACCTCAATGGGCCTCAAAGTGCTTTCCATCATGGAACCATTCACCCATTCATACTTACACATTCATGCACAAGTGAATGCAGACACAAGGGTTAAGTATATTGCCCAAGGACACAGTGACAGTATGCAACAGTGCGAGCGGGGTTTGAACCACCAACCTTTGGGTTAGTAGACAAACAAAAAAAGTTGAAATAAACTCTCTCTTCCTCTCTCTGATATATTGCTGTTTTATTCACTTTAAAGTCAGATTTGAGCTTCTCTTGTCTCTTTTTCTGATGTTTTGTGGCGTGAGCAGTTAGACCCAGTGCTGGTCAAGATCTGGGTTAAACCTGGTTTAGTCCTGGTCTCATTGTAGACTTGCCGTCTCCATTACTCCGGTCTTTAAAGACGAAGTGCACAAGCTCAACCAATGAGAGTGGCCCTGATCCGAATGGGACCACCCCCTCATTTGTTCTGAGCCTGTGATTGATCAAAAAAATCCAGTCCCTGCTCTAGTTCCCCCTCTGTCAGAAACACTTTATGATAAAATCCAGATGAGGTCTAGGGGTCTCAGTTTTTCAGGAATGACTTCTGTTATTCTGCTGTTGACTGAAGAATTGGCTTTACTCAAATTCAAGGGAACAAGCAGGTAGGGCATCTTTAAGTCAAAACTGAAATTGTGTGCAGATAAATAATTTTAATTAGGTTTTGCAATATGTCCAGAGATTGAGGACATCTTGCTTTCTGCGTCTTTTACTAAAATGCAATTTCTTCTAAAAAAAACAAAAAAACAAAACACATTTAACGTGGCGGCCATCTTGTTTTTAGCCATCCATCTCTGACATGACTCATTATTCTCTTTTTTAAAAACACACAGCCTTAAATCGATATCACATTTCTTTAGAGATGAGTTCCCTTTGATTCCTCACATTCCTGTCCTCTCGTCTCAGAGCGTCTTTAATGAAATAATGGAAGGTTTTCTGAAGCACGCACTTTCTAATTACTGCCTTCCTCTCTTCAGTTTCTCTCCTGTTCGCTCCAAACAAAAGCGCCGGTAAAAGCTCCAGTTAGAAGAGTGTGGTTTTTTTAACAGATAATTGAAGGAAAAGGACGTGTCTTGGTTTAATTCGTTTTTTTTTTGTGTGTGTTTTTTTTAGAGACGATAGTTGTTTTTCTGTGCTGCT
Source organism: Bostrychus sinensis (assembly GCA_020698575.1). Taxonomy (NCBI): domain Eukaryota; kingdom Metazoa; phylum Chordata; class Actinopteri; order Gobiiformes; family Eleotridae; genus Bostrychus; species Bostrychus sinensis. The sequence goes on from CM036242.1 coordinate 42,533,920, forward strand.
GTAATGGCTGTTTTCACTGCAGGACATACAGTTGGGACTCACATTTAAGTAAGTTATTGCATTCATTCATTCATCTTCTTCCGTGTTAGTCTCAGGGCTGCCACTTAGAGACACACACAGACAGACCATGATTGACCCTCACATTCATTCACTATGAGGTATTTAAAGTCACCAGTTCCCCTAAGAGGCTATATTCTGATATATTCATATCTTTAACCCAGTCTCGGTCTCCTCTAGAACAGCAGCAGGTTTTACAGCCTTTAAAACATTATGTGACTAAAAGAGGTGGTCTTTGGTCGCCTTAACCTCCTCTTTGGTCGCCTTAACCTTCTCTTTGGTCGCCTTAACCTTCTCTTTGGTCGCCTTAACCTTCTCTTTGGTCGCCTTAACCTTCTCTTTGATTGCCCAACCTTCTCTTCTGTTGCCTACTTTGGTCTCCTTATCCTCTCTGGTCGCCTTAACCTTCTCTTCTGTTGACTTCTTTGGCCTCCTTAGCCTTCTCTTTGGTCACCTTAACCTTCTCATTGGTCAACTAACCTTCTCGTTGGCCGCCTTAACCTTCTCTTTGGTTGCCTAACCTTCTCTTTGGTTGCCTAACCTTCTCTTTGGTTGCCTAAACTTCTCTTTGGTTGCCTAAACTTCTCTTTGGTTGCCTAAACTTCTCTTTGGTTGCCTAAACTTCTCTTTGGTTGCCTAAACTTCACTTTGGTTGACTAACTTTCTTGTTGGTCGCCTTAACCTTCTCTTCGGTCAATTAACCTTCTCTTTGGTTGCCTAACCTTCTCTTCGGTTGCCTAACCTTCTCTTTGGTCGACTAACCTTCTCTTCGGTTGCCTAACCTTCTCTTCGGTCGCCTTAACCTTCTCTTTGGTCGACTAACCTTCTCTTTGGTTGCCTAACCTTCTCTTCGGTCGCCTTAACCTTCTCTTTGGTCGACTAACCTTCTCTTTTGTTGCTTAACCTTCTCTTTGGTTGCCTAAACTTCACTTTGGTTGACTAACCTTCTTGTTGGTCGCCTTAACCTTCTCTTCGGTCAATTAACCTTCTCTTTGGTTGCCTAACCTTCTCTTCGGTCGCCTTAACCTTCTCTTTGGTCGACTAACCTTCTCTTTGGTCGACTAACCTTCTCTTTGGTCGACTAACCTTCTCTTTGGTCACTTTAGCTTTCTCTTTGGTCGACAACAGCCCTAGTAAATAGAGATTCTGAGGCGAGTTTAAGTTCACAAAGAGGGCAGACAGACCCTCATGTGATCACAGCTTCATGTGTCGAGTCTAAACAGATTATCAACTAAAGACTAAACACAACCACACCAGAAGAGAGGTGAAGCTGGTGATACATGTGAACAGTACAGCCTGGTCCTGGATTAGACCTGTGTTAGGACTGGTTAGGCCCAGTTTAAGCCATGGCTTTACGTAACGCTCATCTTCACATCTCGGCCGCATTAGCATTTCTCCAGAATTTTATGAGAGAAGCTTTAGAGTCTGTACAGGTTTTATCTGTCTGTTAATGCGTTACAGTGGGCTGACCTCCTGAACTCACCACATCTGAGGAACAGAGATACGCAGGAGAAAAGAGAGGAGAGGAAGACACTGTGTGCTTTATGGTTTACACCTGGATTAGCTCTGGTTAAGACCTAGTTTAGAGCTGGTTAAGATGTGGTTCAATCCTGGTTTAGTGTTGGCTTAGTCCTAGTTCAAGTCCTGATTTAGTCCTAGTTTTGGCCTGGTTTATAACTGGATTCCTCCCGGTAGCATTGGTCAAGCCCTTGATTAGCCCCAGTCAAGCCCTGGTCCTGTCCTGGTCTAGCCATGTTTTAGACCTTGCTAAGTTCCCAAGTTTAGTCCTTGAGTTTAGTCCTGATTTAGTCCTTGGTCTAGCTATTGTTTAGCCTGGTTTACACCTGCTTTAGCCCTTGTTTAAACCTGGTTTAGGTCTTGATTTTAGCCCTGCTTTATTTCTTGGTCTAGCTCCTGTTTAGTCCTGGTTTAGCCCTGGTTTTGCCGTTCATTGAGTCCTTGTTTAAACCTGGTTTAGTCCTTGTTTAGTTGCCAAAGTTAGTCCTGATTTAGTCCTTGGTCTAGCTCTTGTTTAAACCTGGTTTAGCCCTGGTGTAGTCCTGGTTTAGTCCCTTTAGTCTCTGAGCTGGTGTCAGACCATAATAATTCCCATTGGCTGCTGTCATGATGAGCAGCAGGAGTGCATTGTGGGAGAATCTCAGAGGAGCAGACCGGCTTTGCCCTTTGACCATTAGTAAAAACTGCAGAAGAGGGAGGTCAGAGGTCACACTGAGCTGCTCCTGAAGGAGCGATAAAACAAAATCTGTCTCTTCAGGATGAGCACAGAATCAGGAAGATGGAAATATTAACATATTAACATCTACATTTAATGACTTACAGATATTAGGGAGGATCTTTATAAATTCATTTTTTGCAATATTTATTAAAACTACCTTCATTGCCCTGTATAAGGCAATATGTGTGGCGGCACGGTGGCAGAGTGGTTAGCACTCCTGCCTCACAGCAAGAAGGTCCCGGGTTTGATTCCCGGACAGGGTGGGGCTTTTCTGTGTGGAGTTTGTGCATGTTCTCTCCATGTCTGTGTAGGTTTCCTCCGGGTGCTCTGGTTTCCCCTACCACTAAAAACCTGTACAATAGGTCCCCTATGGGGCCAGGACTCCCCCGCAAAAGAGATTCTGAATCTCAGTGGGACTTTCCTGGTTAAATAAAGGTCAAATAAGGCTTATAAATTGGTGTATTAGAAAATATAATAATAATATTAATAAACTGTGGACTCTGTGGGACTTAAAAAACCTCATCCAATCGTTTTCGTCATGAGCACGGTAACCATTGTTCCACGGACTTGCCAATCATTCTGACTTCCTGGTTTCGGCGATACGTGCACGTTCTTGTGCCTGCGCATGAGTACGCAGTATGTTTATGTAGTCCGGCGTTTCATCATAGCGCGGACAGCCTGACTACGACGAGCACAATGGCTCAGGAAAACCGTAAACTGGGTGGTCGCAAAAGGAAAACTGTTTTTGAAGTGAACCAGAGGAGGAGGATAACCGTAGAAGAGCAGAATAAAATGCGTGTGGTTCTTGGTGATTCTTTCAAACGATGGCGTGCGCTGAAGGAACAGAAAGGACTTCAGACCGATGCACTGGTCGTCAAGTTTCTGCTGGACAGGTACGTTTATCTTATCTTGAAAAAAATCCCTTTTTTCTTTATCTGTTGAACCATTTCAACTGTACAGCAACGTCAGTTTGCTAATGCTACCAACAGCAGGAGGACAGATATTTCTGCTGTGCGTGTGACTGGGTCTGTGTGGGGAACTAGGTCAAAGGTCGTGCAAACAAACAATGCAGGTCTAGGTTTAGGCGAATCTCTGCTGATGCCGGCTGTAAACAAACACTCGTGTTCCAACGCTCGTGCACGTCACTGTGGAGGAGTTCCTTGGAAAGGAACAGTGAAGGGCGGGGGAGGACCTGACGCATGCGTGTTATTCAAAAAAGGACAGTCGCTGGTTTCTCAGCAGTCGAAAAAAATCCTCCCTTATATCTTTAAGTAAATAGGAATATGGCCTTTATTAATTGTTTTATGTAATTTTGAAAATATATTGCCCATCTCTTTTCAAATTTTAGTGCATGTTTCAATTCATCAATCCATATTGGTCAGGCTCTAATCAAAACTAAAACATCTAACAGTTACTCGACAAAAAACTTTCACTTCCACTGAAGTACAATCATTCTGAAGTAACAACGCTCTTACATGAGAACAGTTTTTGGAAACGTCCAGTTACACCCCTGCCTCTCAATAATGATACAGCTCTACTAGGGGTGTAACAATACAGAAACTATATCGATGTATTGATTTTTTTCACCAGCCAACCGGCCAAATGCTGGTAGATTTCCATTTTGGCCAGTAACACATTTAGTCTCACTGCCACTTTGTCCGGTTGGATTTTATGCATGCATCTTAACTTTAGAGATCATTAACTCCTTTTGCTATGTTTAAGTGACCGCCTAATTTTTACAGAGTAATACATCATGATCTGAGAAAAAAAAAAAGGATTAAGATACATATAAACACACATATAAAACATATATAAACATATAAAAAGTTCACATTTATTCTGCCTGGATAAACCCGTTTCCCACATATTTGATAAATCCTTGTCTGGTCGTATTCTATAAAATATGATAAAATAATAAAATAAACGTGAAGTACCGTATTTTCCGGGCTATAAGTTGCTCCAGAGTATAAGTCGCATCGGTCAAAAAATGCATCAAGAAGAAGAAAAAAACATATATAAGTCGCACTGGACTATAAGCCGCATTTATTTAAAAATGTATTTCACAAAATCCAAGACCAAGAACAGACATTTAATCTGCAAAGCCAAGTTATTCAACTACACAATAGCACTCAGAACAACAGACTGAATAGGTGTCCGCGGTGTGTTAACTTAACACATTAACAGTTATTCAGCTACACAATAGCATAAATAACATACCTGGGATGCTGAATAAGCTAAATTAACATAACAAGCCAGCGAGTCCAACAAGCAACTAACCTGTAAGTAAGTTCCCCGAGCTCTCCATCTTATTCTATATCACTGACAGTTGTTTACTTCTTGATTCATGTTAAATTTGATATATAAGTTGCACCTGGCTATAAGTCGCAGGACCAGCCAAACTATGAAAAAAAGTGCAACTTATAGTCCGGAAAATAAGGTCATTAAATTATGGCAACTAAAAACACTTACTGGCTGGTAACTTTTAAAAAGAACTTGCCACAGTGGCCAGTAAAATTTAATGTCAAACCCTGGTGGTATCAGAAGAAAAGTTACTAGGGTACTGGTATCAAAAAAACATTTTTTTTATTTAATACCAAGTTTTAATACCTAGAGGGACCTTTAATGTTATTTTGCATGAATCAAATAAATATAAAATAAACAAAATCTGAACGGTACTCGGGCCTACTTCAGACTAACTGGATTTTAATGTTCTGATATGTGTTAGTGTCACACAGGATGCTTTAATGCAACACCGGCAGTTCCTACGCAGTCCTAATTCAGTAATACTCAATTATATCCCAACACCGTTTTATCATCGTCTTCAAACCTTTTTCCTCTGATAAACCGGCAGCCATTTTGAATTAAACTTTAATACTGAAGGTAATTAGAGCCGGTGTTAATGGGGGTCAACAGCCTTTTACACCGCAGTGCATCAGAGCCGGAGCCACATGCTGCTGAGGGACTCGCTCCGAGCGCTAATGGGGTCGAACGCTAACGATCGCTCATCAATACAGCCGCCAACATGAAGGTCGCCACCTCTGACCTCCCGGGGGTCAGAGGTCGGGCCCTGAGACAAGGCGCTAATCAACGGGAGCTCAGCGGCACACGTCCCAAACGAGAAATAAAGACGTGAGAGACGCGAGACGGGGCCAGAACACTCAATAAACAGTCAAGGATTTATTACAGACTATTAACAATGTCACACAGAATTAGTACCAATGGGACTAGGCCTGACTTAGACTGGGTTTAGGCTCAGGTTTAGGCTTAGTCCTTGGTTTTATGATGGTTTCTTCAAAATTTAGGGTGACTATCCATGTAGTTTAGCTCTTGTTTAAAGTCTGGTTTAGTTCTTTTAGTGCCCAGTTAAGTCCAGTTCTGAAGCCTGGTGTAGATCTGGTTTAATACAAAGAGACTACTTTGAATTTGAACCTGGTTTAGTTCTGGTTGAGTCCTTGGTTTATCCCTGGTTTATCCCAGATTTAATCCTGGTTTAGTCAGGGTTTAGATTTATTTTAGTAGGAGTAAAGTCCTGGTTTTGTCCTTGGTGTAGCCCAGATTTAATCTGGGTTTAGCAAAGATTTAGTCCTGGTTTAGTCCTAGTTTAGCCCTGAATTTAGTCCTTATTTAGTCCTCATTTAGTCCTGGTATGGTCCTGGTTTGTCCGTGCATTAAGCCCTGTATTTTGTGCAGGTTTAGCCCTGCTTCAGCCCAGCCTTGGTACACAATATTCTCCTAGTCCTGGTTTAGCATTGTATTAATCCCTCTTCAGTCCTGGTTTAGCCCTGTACTTAGTTTCCCTTTAGCCTTGGTTTAGTTCTGGTTTAGCCCTGTATATGGACCTGGTTTAGCCCTGTATCTAGTCCTGGTTTAGCCCTGATTTGGCCCTGTATCTGGTCCTGGTTTAGCCCTGGTTTGGCCCTGTATCTAGTCCTGGTTTAGCCCTGGTTTTTGCCCTGTATCTAGTCCTGGTTTAGCCCTGGTTTTTGCCCTGTATCTAGTCCTGGTTTAGCCCTGGTTTTTGCCCTGTATCTAGTCCTGGTTTAGCCCTGGTTTTTGCCCTGTATCTAGTCCTGGTTTAGCCCTGGTTTTTGCCCTGTATTTAGGACTGGTTTAGTCATGGTTTAGACCAGTATTTAGCCCCCTCTTTGGTCCCGTTCTTGGCCTTGGTTCTCTGCAGTCCCGGAGTCCTTCATTTCCACAGAAAGCCTAAATCACAAAGCCTGTGTTCCTCTTACTCCGCGCCCCTCCCCCTCCGCCGCTTATCTGCCGCGCTTCAGCTGCCAGCGCTAATTCAATAAACTCCACCACAAAATGAGCAGGCTATGGTGGGGGAGGAGGGACAAAAAGAGCACAGAGCACTCACAACAGGCACAAGCCAAAGGTGGAACAAGAGAGACACAGGGGCCATTAAACTACTGCTGCTGAAGACTGTTCTCAGTAAATCCTCCTCCTCCTGGTGGCCACTGATTCACAGACTCTATCGACCCATCTATCCAGGCTTGGGACCGGCACAAAGAGTATACTAATACAGTCGGATTTGAATTGACTGGGTGATATGTTAAAAAAATATATATTATTGATTTATTTTGATTTCATGTTGTATTTTTGCCTCTTACTGCACAAAGCTGCTACAACTGCAACTAATGGAACTACTACTGCTACTGGCACTGACTCTGGTACTCCCACTACTATTAGTAATGCCACTACTACTACTCCCACTACTATTACTACTGCTACTACTACTACTACTCCCACTACTTTTACTACCGCCACTGCTAACACTGCTGCTAATGCTATTGCTACAACTAGGACTGGGAAATATAGCCAAAAAATTCAATTGAATTAAATTTTATAGCTATAGCCCGATATCCCAACAGCAGTTGCCGCAACAGATAAATATTCACACAATCAGACATAAACATGACACTAAACTAAACAGACCCATGATGTCCCATGTCCTTAGACCCTCCTTCTCTTAAGGAAAAACTCCTAAAAAACCCAGCTGCAGAGGGGTGGTGTGTGTGTGTGTGCTGTTTTACAAAAAAGCTATTTCAAGCTAGGGCTGTTATTTTTTTATGAGAGTACTGAATAGTTATATTTTTATGCTAAATGTCTGAACAAAACAACAGTGAAGAAGCAGTGTGCATTACTTTTATAGTGGCATCAGTGTTGCCACAGCTAGGTTTTTTCGGATTGTTTGTGAAGCCCTTTGAGGCGACTGCTGTTGTGATATTGTGCTATATAAATAAAACTGATTTGAAAAATGTCTTTTAGTGTAAACCCTCTCTGCTTCTAAAGGCCAGGTCTATTATAATTTGATAACGACGGCTTATTAAAAGACACTAAAAGCTCCAGCACACACGGCTCATCTGCACATAAACAAAGTACACGGTTTACCGCTGTTGCTGCTGCACAGGACACTACGCTATTCATTTTGCCAAACTGTTGCCACATCCAAACAAGGACATCACAGAGGTAAATTAACTCCTTTCTCTGTGATTTTTAACGTTTTTAGCATCTGCAGAGTCTCCACAGTCAGTATTTAAGCTGCTCTGGGCACCAGCAGCAGCATTAGCCACAACACAGGAAACAGAGCGGCATTTAATGAACACTATTTCCTCTGACGTCGATTTCACGGGCTATTTTTGACATCGGAGAAAATTAAAAATACCAACTAATCAAATTAATTAGCCCTATAGCAGCAATTACGTTTAATTACTTTTCTAAATAAGTCCAAGTCTCTCTGATGTCAAAACAGTAAACACTAATGATAAACTGCATTTTGGTAAATTGTCCAAGACATTAATTAACAGATCTGCTTCTCCCTGGTTAAAGTCTTAAGGGTTGGACCTTAGAGCTGTATCTGTCAGTGTGTCCTGCTCCTTTTTTCCTGGATGGTTTCAGTCTGATGTAGATTCCGGTCACAAAGCCCCGGTCTGCAGCAGAGACACCTCACTCTGATAAATGAATCACTTAATGCTCTTCTCATTTCGATTTAATTGAACGACTGACAGGTTGCTGCAAGGGATTATGGGAAAGAAAAACGCTTTACCTGGAAAATAAACCAGAGTGAGAGGGTCCAGGGGCAAAAGACGTTTCAGTGCTGTGTCATCTGTTTTAGGGATTTCTAGATAGATTTTATAGTCCTTGGTTTAGACCTGGTTTAGTCCTGGTTTAATCCAGGTTTAACCCTGTTTTAGCCTTGGCTTACTTCTGGTTTAGCTCTGGTTAAATCCTAGTTTAGATCTCATTTAGACCTGGTTTTCAATATTGTTAAGCGCTGCTTTTGGCATAAGTTTTACCCTTCCTGATACAACCCTCTCTATTTATTAAGGCTAGGAACTGGCAAAAAATAATAATAATTGTGTGCTGTAAATGCAACTCTACTGACTTCAAAATGTAGCTCTGGTTTAGTCCTGGTGTAGCTCTGGTTTAGTTCTAACTTTAGTCCTGGTTAAGTCCTGGTTAATTCCTGGTTTAGCTCTTTCATTGACCTTCACCTACACCTCGTGACTCTGATAAGTCCCAGACCTGGTCCTCTGTTTCCTGTCCGCATAGGAAGTGACATCAGCTGATAGCCGGGACCCTGGGTGCCAGCCTCAGAGATCAAACATATCAGAAGGACCTGAGTCTGCTCAGTCCGGGTCCTGTGTAAGCTCAGCTGTCAGCACCGGGACACAGGTCACGGGACAATCACACATCTCGCCATCTCTTCCTCATCAGATCTAAATAAACAAATCAGTCACTTTCAATATTTATACTCTTTACTTTACTTTATAATCATTTCGTTACAAAAATTGAGCAATATTTTCTGACGTTGTATTCAAACTTTTCCTATTCAGACACAAAAAGTAAGGGGATGTTAGCTTATTACCGTTTACATGTTTCACCTGCGCTACAGTCTTCCTCCCACACAGAGTTACCAAAAACTTTACAGAGTATCTTTAATAAAATGATATAATACTCTGTAAGAAAACAAAACAAAACGTATGGTAAAAAACTGGCAGCTGTAGTTATCACAAATTTAATGTAAAAGCTACAATGAAAGTAGTTCATTTTTACAGTATAATACTGTAAAAACAACAAATTGCTCACACTGGTGAGAGACCGTGGGCCGTTCTACAGGGCAAAACAGGGTCTTAAATGTCTTATATTTAGAAACCACTTTCAGGAGATTTATGTTCAAGTCTGTGTTTAAATGTGATCAGGATCAATGTGTGACACCTTGAAGAGGGATTTTAAAAAGACACTGTCAGGATTAGTTTTATGTTCAGTTGAAGCTAGTCATGTGTGACACTGTTCCTCTGAGTCAGAGCTGGACCATGAGCCATAATAAATACTGGGTTTGAACACAGCAGAAAAGTTAATTTATGTTGCCTTTGAATCTGTTCCTGTAGAAAATCAAAAATGTTACATTTGCATTAAAACTAAAGACTGTGCCCCTATTTCCTATTCATTTATGGTGTGTAATGGGCTGAACAATTTTGAAAAAATATCTAATTGTGATTTTTCTGACAGATATTGCGGTTGTAAATAGATTTGTGATATATTTTCTAAAATGAATGTTCAGTTCACAGTTAACAATTTTAATTCTGTCATGGAGCATTGACACTTGAGAGAAAATTAAAATATTCACTGCTGTACTAATACAAGGGAGGCCTTTCAGAACTTTCTGTTGAGTGTAAAAAACAGCTGCGGCACAGTTCATACACACTCATGTGGAGATGGAATATTTTGTTCTCTGCAGTGGACATTAAATCGTATAAATAACTGCAGACTTTGCAATTTGCAATTGTGACAATTAAAATTGTGATTTGGATTAATTGTACAATAAAAATTAGGGTCATTTACTGAAAAAGCTTCATAGTATGTATTTTTTTGCAGTAAATTTCTTTAAATTAAATTTAAATTTAAATTTAAATGTGCCATTTCTGACTTTCACATCATTATTGGACAGGACAGAGGAAACAGAGGCTCATGGACAGAACCAGGTCTTGTTGTAAGTAATGTAATTTCTTTAGTGCTGTGCTCTGAAACTTCCCACACCAATTTTCTAGAAAAAACTCTACTTGTGTTTTACACAGGTCAGAGGTTCAAATCCCTGACTGTGGAGCCAAAATCAACAGCCACAAAATGTAAAAAAAAAAACAAACAGAATTTCATCCAGGAAATGTAGAGCATCTGGAAGGGCATCTGATGCAAGAACCTGCCCATGTTGATTGGTTTTCTCTGGCAACACATACAATATACCTGTCTACTTTCTACTCAAAGGACATTTACCTGGTTATATACCGAGCATCAGAGCAGCGCTGAGAGAGACAGCAGCAGAAACACAGAGAGGATCTGGAGCCAGGCTCATTCTGCTGCAGCTTATGTCAGAGATAAACAGAATGTACTGGTAAGGTTTCTTCTGCAGACACCTGTGTGTGAGTCTGTGCTGAGCGGACGCACGGCGAGCGAGTCCGGGAGCGGAGCTGGTAATTATTCTGCTCTCAATAATTAATCCTCTCTGAGTATGAATCATTCACAGGACTCTGCTGCGAACTCACACAGAAAATATCTCTCCAGTTATTAATAAAACCGCTCTTGCTGGACGGAGATGTGTGTGTTTTAGCTCAGATCTGCTCCAGGACGTGGGTTTTAATGCGTTTGTTTTGGCCCTGTTTTCAGTTTGTGAGCTCTGAGCTTTTCTAACCCTGCACACAGACTCTGGGTAAAAGCTGTTGAACTGTCTCTTCTCTTAGAGCCTTTTACACGACAGCAGTCAGGAGTCAGCCAGTGCTGATTCACGTTTACAAAGATAAGCTCAAGGCCTGAATGAAAGTGTAGTGAGCCTGTTAGACCAGCAAGTGGCGCCATGGTTAACCCTGTGGAGCTGATAAACTCTGAAGCACCAGTGAGCGTTTTACCAATATTACCAACAGAGAATTATCAAAACAGGAATGCATAAAACAATAAAGTCACTGCATTTTATGGCTGAAATGATCAAAACGAGTCCAGTGACGGTGTATTGGCTTTTGAAACACAACAGGGGCACTTCCTCGTAGAAGTCGGCCGATGTGGGTTTTTCTGTGGCCGAAGTGGATACAGATTTTTTAAATTCAGAGCAGCCGATGGCTGATAAACAGAAAGATTTTTTTAACCAATATGTAGGAACAATTTTCTTAATTTTATGAAAGAAATTAATTTAACATATCCATTTGCTTTAGTAATGCTTATTAAACACAAACAAATGTGCCAGAATGTGACAGTGAGAACAGTTAAAGATGAGTTTTAAGAGAAAACCATTAAGTCCATCTCAGTCAGACTCTGTGCAGGTAGAGCTTGGGGAGAGCTACAAAATGCATTTGGATTTTTGTTCAACGAGGTTCCAGAGAAATTAGAAATATTTTTATTGCCGTTTTGAGCTTTTCAGGCTGAGATAAAGAGATTTTTGATGTTTCCTATGCACTGCAGAGTACGAGAGTACTGCAGAGTCTAAACTGAGACAAGATGGGGTCCTTTAATGCCAATTTTTGATCAGTCACATGTTCAGCTGACCATGTGACTGATCAAAAATTGGTATTAAAGTGCAAGAATAGGCCGGATATATCAGTGGACCTCTCTTTTCTGGTTTCAAGGGTCTACGTGGAGCTGTGAGTCCGAGCGTTTTCAGCTATGGAGAAGGGCAGCGCCTCAGCATACAGGATTACTCAAACAGTATACTGCTCCAGGTCTGTTTTTGAGGAGGCCACACTAGAACAGGGTTAAACAGAGGAAAAGTCTTGCGCAGAATAGGGGAACTTTAAGGATAAACTATCGTACCGTGACAAAAGCGTATCCCCAGCCCAAGTAAAATACAACATTATATCCACAGACAGAGGTCAGACAGATTTAAATGCGAGGTCTGAAGGGCTCCGTATCTGTGTCTGCATTAGTTTAACCTCCAGCCCCTGGTGTGTTACAGCAGCAGCTCAGAGTAACTCCACATGACCCTGGCTCCTCGCTCTTTATCAGACTGGGAGCAGACGCTTACAGCCTGCTTTATTTTCCTGCTTCTCTCCTCCTCGTCTTCTCTCCTCCTCCTCCTCCTCTCTCCCTCTAATCCTCCTCTCCTCCTCTGTTTCTCTACTCTACCTCTCTCTTTTCCTCCTCCTCTCCTCTCCTCCTCTGCTTTCTCCCTCTCCTCCTCTGCCTCTATCCCTCTGCTCCTCCTCTCTCCTCTGCCTCTCTCCTCTCCCTCTGTCCTCTGCCACTCTCCCTCTCCTCCTCCTCTCTTCCTCTCCTCCTCCTCTCTCTGCGCTCGCTGTCTCTCTTTCTCTCCGTCAGCTCCTGAAATGAAAAACCCGGAGCAGAAACACATGTTTCTTGTTGCGTCGACGATAATGGACTTCAATCCAATTTGAGCAGCAGCCACGTCTGGGGCCAAACGACAGCTCTGCTCAGATCTGAAGGTCGGCTTTTTTCAGCGAGACTTCATCATCCTTCAGAAACATGTGGCGCGTAAACGACGAGACGGAATAATGCAGCATTTTCTGAAACAACGCTCGTCCTGTTCTTAACCGAGAGGAAGGATTTGTTAAAGGCTTTGTATTCTGTCTCCATGTTCTAATGTTGTTCATCATCAGAAACAGACCAGGAGTGTTTGAGTAACCCTGTATTATCTGGCGTTGAGTTTCTGAGGCCACAGAACACTCTGTTCCACCACAAAAACCCATCAAGGACCCTTTAAGCCAGTGGTTCTCAAACTGGGGTACAGGTCCCACTGGTGGTAGTTTGGAGTAGAGTTGTCAAAAAAATAAATACCAAGATATTAATCAATACTAAAACGAGTATCTAAATTAGATTTTCATTTGGAAAAGTATTAATAATGTGACTGTCTTTTCTCTCCAGTGATGAGTACAGGAGGAGGACAGGCTCAGTCAGCGCAGCATAAAACTTTCCACCATCAAAACTGCTCTTTAAATACAATTTACTAAAAGGTGTTCACTCGCTCGCCGCTATCACCGCTGCGCAAAGACCTCGAGTGCCGCTGCACGAGCGCAGCGGGCTTTCCGTGGAAGTTTCCGTGGGACGTCCCAAGCGGACCGAGCGCGCTCCAATCTGGGAGTCAATGCTCAGCGGCATCATTCCAAACAAATATAAAACAGCTTAAATATAACTACAAATGCCTCGTTACCAGTGGAGCAAGGAGAGAGCTGTTAGCGTTAGCAAAGCGGCCATATTTAAAGGAGCTGTTGGATATTATTTGCTGGGGAAACTTAATGAAAATCAGCACAGAAACTGGTTAAGGTGTAGAAGGTCAACTGTTTTATTTTACAGGTGGGTTGGAAAACAGTGAAGAAGGACGGTAATATTTTTTTCTGGAAACATGAAAGCAAACATAATAATATAAATATGAACCATGGCTACTGCAGCCTAATAACCTACTACCAGTTAAAGAAAATGGAAACAGGTAAACTGTAATTAAACTTTACCTTTGAGGAATCGATTACTATAATCTAAAGTAATTTTGGATCACATATACAAACTACTTTACTTTATTATTTAACACTGTGTTGAATAAAAGGTCATCATGTAGCTACATAGCTGTGGACTACAGAGGTATCAGAGTTCTGTTGGAGGATGAACTTTTAACCACTGCTTGCATAAAAAATATAAGTTTGAAAAATGTAACAAGTATGTTACATATATAGTAGTAGCCTAATATTATTCTATACAAAATATTGTTTGAATAATATGGTGACAGTAAAGGGGGCGGTTATAGGCCTATGTACTACCTCAAACATTTAATGAATCGTATCGAGGGTTTTTTTTGCATCAAAATCGAGTTGAAATTTTAGTATCGTGACAACACTAGTCTGGAGTCTTTGCAATCCTGGTTTAGACCTGGTTTAGACCCGGTTTAGCCATGGTTTTGACCTGGTTTAGACCCAGTTTAGCCCTCGTTTAGTAAAAGTGTAGGCTCATTTTAAAAAGGGAAAATTGCAACAGTGTGGAAAGTTTGATAATCCCTGCTCTAAGCCCTGGGTCTGTCGGCTATGAACCTCCACAAGTCCATTAGTAGAGCCTCTAAACCCGGTTTAAGTCCGAGTCTTACACTGTTGAGACCAGAGAGAGTCCAGGGAGACCAGATTGGGGAGGGACCGGGGGCTGCTGTTCTACATCAAACTCTGAGTAAATACTGGAGTCTGCAGCGGGACTTTAACACGGATAGAGTTACAGCTCCAGACAGGCACGGAGTTTAGAGCCAACAGCACGAGAGAGAACGGACAAACACAAGACAGAAAGAAGAAACGAGGACAGAAACTGGTTCACTGAAGTGGTCTAGATTGTTTTAGTCTTGGTTTTAGTCCCAGATCATTTAGTCCTGGTCATGTTAACTTCTTATCTGGGCTTGTAATCCTGGTTTAGCCTGAGTTTAAGTCTTAAAGTTGTTTAGTCCAACAGTGACATTGTCCGGCTTCATTGACAGTCCTTATTTAAATCCGAGTCTAAAACCCTCTTCATCGTCAGATTTCTGTCTCACTCGCCTGTCACCTTATTCTAGCCCAGTCCAGACAAGAGTTATTATCTGTCGGTATTTTCAATGACTTTCCAAAACCTTCTCTGCCATATTCCAGGTTTTCCAGGACTTAAACGGCCCTTGAACCTCAGCGTGCACCAGGACTCAGACAGACTGGAGAGTGGTGGGGGAGGGATCTGAGCAGAAACAGTGCAGCTCTGTCTGAGGCAGGAAGCTCACTTATATTTATACAAACATACATCTGCCCCGTCTGCCCCTCACTGCCCCCATGCATCAACACAACTACTGCCCCACTCTGCCCCCTCTGCCCCTGTACAACATTATTACTGCCCTTCTGCCCTTACGTCACAGTTTTACCCCGGAGTGCATGCCCCTATGTCAGGGTATGAGCTCCAGAACAAGAAAGAAAGAAGAAAATAAGAAAACAAATGGGCCGTTTACAACTCCGTTTATTTGTAATAAAAGGTATGTCCCGACTGTGTGCTCCTGTTCTCTCAGGGGCCCGCTCCTGTTCTCTCAAGGGCCCGCCTCAGAAAACCGTGTGTACATTAGGGGTGGGAATCTTTGGTCATCTCACAATTTGATTCTAAAACAATGCATCGAAGGATCATCTAGGACTATTTTGATTTAATGACTTATGACTGAAATCTGAAAAATGAATTTGTTAACTTAACATTAACTTATCATTAACTGAGAATGTTTATTTTTAATTGCATGTTATGTATTTGAAATATTAATTTAAATGGTATTTTCTAGTCTGAAAATGACCAAACTAATAATGGTAGTTATGGTAGTGAGCGTTAAATTGACTAAAAGCTCTGTAATATTCATGATTAGCTGCAGGACATTTACAAACGCTGATATTTAACCTATATAATACAAATCAAACTAAGTTACTACACTTTTAGACTCATGTACACGACAACAGCATCTGTATTTAACAGGGCTGCCTTTCTTTACCAGTTAGGGCTGCACAATTAAAGTAAAATTGAAATTGCAATTTGAATTGTCGCAATTAGCAAAGGCTGCAATTATGATTTAATATCCTCTGCAGAGAACAAAATATCCCGTCTCCACAGGATCTTAAGGTGTCTAACTCTTGCTACAGCTGTAGTTCAGACCTCTACAGGAAGATGTGAAAGGCGTGTCATTCCTTGTATTAGATTAACAGAGAATATTTCAGTTTTGTGGTGTCAATGCTCCATCAAATGCTTAAAATGAAAACTGTGAACTGAACTTTGATTTTACAAAATGTATCACAAATCTAATTGCAACCACATTATCTGTCAGAAAAATCACAGATATTTTTTCAAAATTGTTCAGCCCTTGTTTTTTTTTATTTATTTATATGGGACAGTGTGTATTAATGAACAGCTAGTGCCATAAATACAACAGATTATAGCTCAGAGCTAATTTCCATCCGTAGTCCCCTCTCACTCACTCACATTCACACTCACATTGACCAGACGTCCCTATTTAACCGGGACAGTCCCAGTTTTAGGCTCCCGGTCTCATGTCCCAACACAGATCTGTAAAAACACTCATATGTCCCAGTCTTCAACAAACCATATCCCAGTTGCCCACATTTTAACCAACAGAAAAGCATAGAACACTTAAAGTCATTAACTTTTGTCACTACATTTTATTGCAGTGTCACTATTTTAAACAGTAAATTGCCTTTATATTCAAAACTGATGACCCAGTGTTATTCTTTAAATTACAGGCCCGAAAAATGAATGGATTTCAGAGGTGTTTTTGTCATGTGGTGAGTTCAAGTGCACTGTGAGTTGTGAAAAAAAAGGTTTCCTTGTTTTTCGGTCTAGAAATCTGGTCACCCTAGTTCAGCCCTAACATCAGTCGGGTTTGACACCGTGACACAGTGGTTCTTCGTGTTTTGTTTTGTTACCAATCCACCACGCTTCCATCTGACCCCGTCATCCCTGTCCAAGTCCTGTTTCCCATATTTGAATAGCAGTCTTTATAAAATTCAGATTATAAGCGGCTCTGCATCAATTCAGCATAGTTTTACACAAACTATGCATCAGAAAAATTATTTTTCCCACCCCTCCAGTACATTAGCAGCTTTTTACACCAGATGCCCTTCTTGAGTCACTGATGAACCTAACCCTCCACAGTAGGCAGGGGGGATAGTAAGTATACAATCCCTTTAAAAAGTGTCTATATTCTGCTTTTAGTCATATTTTTAACCCAGTCTTGGTCTCCTCTGGAACAGCAGCGTTTTACAGCCTTTAAAAACATTATGGGACTAAAAGAGGACGTTTTTAATAAGAACTCTACTGGTGCCATCAAGAAACAGGAGAATAAACCAGCAGAGGGCAGCAGAGGACAGTGCTGTTACTATTTTCTGCATAAATTAAAGAAACAAAGCAGTTTACTTCCTTAAACTTTGTGTGTGATCAATTTTCCTCCTGAAGTAAAAATGTCTGTGAGGAATCAGTGGAAACAGAGCTGTGCACCTTTTCTTGGATAAATAAATGAGAGCCGACTGGATGTAGAGGGCTTGTTGCTGATTGGTCAGTGCTTCCTGGAGTGGGCGGGGCTTCGTGGTGAGATTTCTGAGGCCTCAGAAACTCACTGCCAGAGAATACAGGATTACTCAAACACAACACAGCTCCAGGTCTGTTTCTGATGAGGAACAACATTAGAACATGGAGACAGAGGAGAAGGACATTTGGAGAATATAGGCAAACTTTAAAAGGTTCCTGGATTCTCACATTTACAAAACATTTAACAGAAACACTGCCCTGAATCTGAAAAATACCTCTACAATTCTACAAACTATATTAAGGCTCTCCTGTCCACAAGGATCTGCGCTGAATGCTCTTCATATTCAACACAGACTTTTCCTTAAAGCTGTATCTAAGGCACGGACCGAAGGCAGAGCGGCGCACAATGGCCAGAACCTTGTAGTGCTCACGGTGAAAAGAACCAATGAAAGAGACCTTTTTAAAGAAGAACTATCAGAAACTATTCAGCCGCCGCAGAGAGAGGCGCCGTGATTTTAATAAACAATACACAAGGACATGTATTATGAGGCTGTCAATAGAGCAGGGAAGAGTCAGAGAGGAGAGGGAAATGCGTTAGAAATCAAAGAGAGGCTGTGACGTCGAGATCGCGTTTGTCTTCAGAAGTGAAAAATAAAACGCTTTAGTGACAATCTGAGCTCTGACAGCTGCCGTCGATTTCTTACTGTCATAGAAAAGTCATTTCAAAGAATATTAATGACTTCATTCAGCGTCATTCAAATAGGTTCTCACTGATGAGACTCCTCTCTGCAGCCTCAGATAAGAAAATGTTCAAACTACAGAAGCCCCACAGGAACAAATCTCAAAAACTGGCATGCACTGTAAAAAAAATTAAAAAAGTTGCAAAAAAAAAAAAAAAAATCAACGCAACAGGATCCCTCAAGATTTTTGAGTTTTGGAGTCAATTCAAAGTCTCAAGTTTTCAACAACTAATATTTTTTGTTCACCTAATTTGACGTTGAAACTTTAAATTTTACTCTCTACTAGGGCTGGACGATATGGCAAAAACGTAAAATCTCCATTTTTTTTTTTTTTTTTAGCCGGTTTGTGATTTGATTTTTTATTTTTATTTTTTGCATAAAAAGCTATTTAAATATAGGTTTATTACTTTTAAATTATATTATTGCATAGTATTTTAGCTAGGCTATTTATTCTAAATGTCCAAAAAAACAGCAAGGCAGCAAAGTGCATTACTCTAACAGTGACATAAATGTATTTTTATTTTAGCTCTTTCTGCTTCTAAAAGACCAGGTCTATTATAATTATATTATAATACACCATTATCCACCATAGAGTTCTCTAAAAAGACGCTAACTCCAGAGCATGTGACTAATTAGCACATAAACAAAGACATGTCTCACTACGGTGTTCTTTGTGGCCAAACTGCTGCCACATCTAAACGAGGACATTACAGAGGTAAAATAACTCCTTTCTCTGTGATTATCAGTGATTTTAGTGTCTGCAGAGTCTCCACAGTAAATATTTAAGCTGCTCTGGAGCTAGCAGCAGCATTAGCCATAACACAGGAAACAGTGTGGTGCTTGGAAGACATTCATTTCTGCTAAGTTTGAATTTATGATTTGGCGTTTTTTCTAAATTGTCCAAAATTAAAGGTGTGAATAATCAAATTAATTAAATTTATCGCCCAGCCCTACTCTTTATCATTATTTTTTTTAACTCATCTTACAGCCAACTGACTAGCCATTGTTCAGAAAAAGTATTAGTATTGATAAAAACTAAATATACTAAATTTAACAAAATTTACATGACCCCATACACCGTCACTACCAAGCTCATGTATCTATCTGTTAGCATCATGTCGCTAATAGCTGTGTGCTAAACAGCCTTTTTATGCTCTGTCCATCCGGACTTAGGGTCTATAGACTGGTTTAAAGTTGGACTCAGACTGGTTTAAAGCCAGGTTTAAAGTCAGACTCAGACTGGTTTAAAGCCAGGTTTAAAGTCAGACTCAGACTGGTTTAAAGCCTGGTTTAAAGTCAGACTCAGACTGGTTTAAAGCCTGGTTTAAAGTCAGACTCAGACTGGTTTAAAGCCTGGTTTAAAGTCAGACTCAGACTGGTTTAAAGCCTGGTTTAAAGTCAGACTCAGACTGGTTTAAAGCCAGGTTTAAAGTCAGACTCAGACTGGTTTAAAGCCAGGTTTAAAGTCAGACTCAGACTGGTTTAAAGCCAGGTTTAAAGTCAGACTCAGACTGGTTTAAAGCCAGGTTTAAAGTCAGACTCAGACTGGTTTAAAGCCAGGTTTAAAGTCAGACTCAGACTGGTTTAAAGCCAGGTTTAAAGTCAGACTCAGACTGGTTTAAAGCCAGGTTTAAAGTCAGACTCAGACTGGTTTAAAGCCAGGTTTAAAGTCAGACTCAGACTGGTTTAAAGCCAGGTTTAAAGTCAGACTCAGACTGGTTTAAAGCCTGGTTTAAAGTCAGACTCAGACTGGTTTAAAGCCTGGTTTAAAGTCAGACTCAGACTGGTTTAAAGCCAGGTTTAAAGACAGACTCAGACTGGTTTAAAGCCTGGTTTAAAGCCTCTTTTAAAGTCTAGTTTAAAGCTAGGTTTTAAGCCAGGTTTTAAGTCAAGTTTTAAGCCAGGTTTTAAGCCAGATTTAAAGCCTGGTTTAGAGGCGGACTCAGAGTGGTTTAAAGCCTGGTTTAAAGCCAGGTTTAAAGGTAGGTTTAAAGCCTGGTTTAAAGCCTGGTTTAAAGCCAGCTTTAAAGCCAGGTTTAAAGTCAGACTCAGACTGGTTTAAAGCCAGGTTTAAAGTCAGACTCAGACTGGTTTAAAGCCAGGTTTAAAGTCAGACTCAGACTGGTTTAAAGCCTGGTTTAAAGTCAGACTCAGACTGGTTTAAAGCCTGGTTTAAAGTCAGACTCAGACTGGTTTAAAGCCAGGTTTAAAGTCAGACTCAGACTGGTTTAAAGCCTGGTTTAAAGTCAGACTCAGACTGGTTTAAAGCCAGGTTTAAAGTCAGACTCAGACTGGTTTAAAGCCTGGTTTAAAGTCAGACTCAGACTGGTTTAAAGCCTGGTTTAAAGTCAGACTCAGACTGGTTTAAAGCCAGGTTTAAAGTCAGACTCAAACTGGTTTAAAGCCAGGTTTAAAGTCAGACTCAGACTGGTTTAAAGCCAGGTTTAAAGTCAGACTCAGACTGGTTTAAAGCCTGGTTTAAAGTCAGACTCAGACTGGTTTAAAGCCTGGTTTAAAGTCAGACTCAGACTGGTTTAAAGCCAGGTTTAAAGTCAGACTCAGACTGGTTTAAAGCCAGGTTTAAAGTCAGACTCAGACTGGTTTAAAGCCTGGTTTAAAGTCAGACTCAGACTGGTTTAAAGCCAGGTTTAAAGTCAGACTCAGACTGGTTTAAAGCCTGGTTTAAAGTCAGACTCAGACTGGTTTAAAGCCAGGTTTAAAGTCAGACTCAGACTGGTTTAAAGCCAGGTTTAAAGCTGGACTCACATGTGCACGTGCGGCGGCTGGAAGCGGCTCTGGTTGATGTTGTAATGGGTGAAGGCCTGGGTCGGGTTGGAGCTGTACTCGTCCACGCTGATGTTCACTTTGCCGTGAGCCATGGTCCGTCCTGCGGTGGGACATGGGACGCCCCCTTCTGTCCAAAAACCACCGCCCGAGTTCCTCCAAAGTATCCCTGGAGCTTACACCGCTTTTTAAAAATATTTCTTTCACAGTTTGTTTTTCTTCACCGTGAAGCAGCGGCGAAACCAAAACGTCCCGCGCTCATCCTTCAGTTCGGAGGAGCAGCGTCTGAGCCGAAAACTGGAGAGACACCCAACACGACGCAGGTCTGAAACACACAAGACATAACGACAGAGGTTAATAATCACTGCTTCTCAATGGCTCCTCCCACTGAACCAGGTCTGAGCTCTGATTGGTGCAGACTAAACCAGGACAAAATGTACAGCAGGTTAATTATATCACCATGGTTTATTTGTTTATTTATTCAGATCCGTTAGCTGTCACCAAGCTGCAGTGGTGGAAAGTAAGGAGGTAAAAGTACTTAGTTACTTTACTTAAGTATAATTTTCATGTATCTGTACTTTTTACTCCACTATATTTCTGAGTTGGTTTGAAGAACAAAGTATTTTGAGTTTCGGTTTAAAATAATGTGTTTTTGCCATATCCTCATTGTAGACACACAGTACTTAAACATAACAGATGCAGTAAAGTAGTACTGCTTTAGAAACATCAGAATAATAAAGAGCTCAGAGCTCAGAGACAGATTCAGTCTCTTCTACTGCAGCAGTTTGTTCATTTCATCTGGAATCAGCAAAATCCCTCACATTTAACACATTCATGAGCTGTCGAGTCTGCTTTTACTTTACTGCAACTTTACTACTTTAATTTTTGCTCCTTTATCTGTACTTTTACTTAAGTAAAGGCATTGAGTACTTCTTCAACGACTGGCAAATTAACAGCTCCTCTTCCTGGGTTCTTTATAAAAACAGATCCATACAGAACATAACAGTCAGTGAGAGAAAACATTTGCTAAACAACAGGTTACAAATTACAACCAGGTAAACTATACATTGCACCATTACACTGTAAGTATTAATAAACTGATTTTTTTAAACTAGCTTCAGTAGAAGCTTCAGTAACAGTGGGCGGAGTATTTCTGGCTCTGAACGTCACAGATCTGCGCTCTGCCTCAGGTCTGGTACTGGCCGAGCTAAATGACCCTGTGTCTGGTCACATGTCCACTGATCTCTCACATAACACTGCCACCCCTAAACCAAATTTACTTTACAATACTTCAATCAGTGCCACTGGGGCAACCTGTCAGGCTGTGCAAATAAAAGAATTACAATGATTACAAAATCTATATAATTGAGAAAAAATTGAATAATTAAATTGGACTCTGACTCGTGCTTGCTCTTTACGTCCACATGTGAGGACTGTACAGAGCACAAGTAAAATGGTAAACACTTGAGGTGTTTTATAGTTTTTGTTAAAAATTTATATATATTTATATATTTATATATATTATGATGATGATGATGATATGTATATATGCTCTATATAAACATTTATATATATTATATAAACAGCACCCGAGGATCCTGGCTTCAGATCTGAGCCAGGACCTGGTCAGGACTGCCTACAGCTGGAGGATTACTGTGCATCCATCTGAACCCAGACACAGGGACAACATACAGACTCCACACAGAAAAGCCCCACACTTCTTGCTGTTAGGTGACAAGGCTAACCACTCTGCCACTGTGTCGCCATGTACGAGACAGTGTGTATTTTCATCGATGCCTTCAGTTCTGTCCACCTTTAGCAGCATCAGAGAAAGCTCATTAAAACTGCTGTACAGTACTGACGACATCATCAGGAAATTAAAACATGAAATCAGTACAAAATCAAACATTTTCAACATTTATGCATTTTATTTTAATTTGAAATCAATTTATTACAAAACTTCCCCCTAAAAATCAGCTTTACATTGATTAAATTAACTGTATGTTTTATATATGCCCACTGTCCTAGCCTATAAATAAGAATAATGTCAGTATAATTCACAGGCTTCTGACTCCAGCTGCCATTTTACAGACGACCTTTTGACTGCAGCTTTTCATCCTTCCTCTGGCACAAAATCAATCTACACTGAGATGACGCTTTGTTAAAATCCTGCTTCTAAACGTCACAGAGGAAATAAAATCTGACTTCTACTGTTAACTATGATAAAGTCACATAACACGCTACGAACGGTCAACTCGCAGCCTTTACCTCTCAGTATGTTTAATTACAGGACATGTCCAGGGTTTTCCAGGTGAAGACTGTTTTTAGACCTTTTCAATGCACTTAGCGACTTAATGCCAAATTCACATCTGCATTGTTTCTATTTACTTCCATTATTTCTACTATAAGTTTTACTCAAATAGATTTCTGACAAGTACAAGTCAATTTTTGCTGCTGTAAATTGACCTATTTTCATTTACAAGGAGAAACTTCAGACAAAATGCGTTTTTCTCAGTTTTGTGGTTTAGGTTCAGTATTCTTCTTTAACACGTGGCTTTCACTGAAATAAAAAAAAAAATCCAAATGACACATTAAAGGAATTTAGTTTAATACATTCACTTGTAAAGTCTCTACTATAATAGAATGCATTATCATGATATGATACTAATCTAGACAAACTTTTATATAAAGTTGAAAGGGAGCTAGAAGTGCTCAAAATTTGGGTTGACGTAAATAATTTATAAATTTAAGGTATATGCAAACCAAAAAGAAGTAACATTAAGTTAAAAATCAATAATGTTGAAACTGAAAGGTTTGTGAAACAACATTTCTGGGAGTTGTGATAGATTGTAAACTTAATTGGAAATAACATGTAGAATATATAAAAGTCAATATAATATAATATATAATAATAATTTCAAAGTCAATAGCAAACGCTAAATCACAGTGGTTTGCATTTCATTTACTGCTCACTGATCCGTCCTTATGTAACGTTAACTGACTGTGTGGAGCTGGGAACCTATAAAACCATAATAAATAAGATTAATTTACAGCAAAAACGAGTCATGTGTGTTATAAATCAGGCTTGGAATTACAATCATAATAATCCATTATTTTTAAATTCTCATATTTTGAAGTTCAGAGATTTGGTTTATTCTAGAATAATGCAAATAATGTTCAAGGCAAAAGCTAAAAAACTCCCAGATTGTGCCCAGAGGTTCTTTTTAGTTCCTGAGAGCAAATATAAGTTCAGAGATTTGTGTAAATTCACTTTACCAAAGTGAACTGAACCTGTGTCAGAGATTTATACTGGAAATATTCATTTCATTCAAAGAGTTTTTCCTCAAAATCTGAGTCAGAAATCTTACTACGCCACTGCCACTGCTACTATTACTACTATTACTACTACTACTACAAATACTACTACTTTTACGATCCAGGTATCTTCATTTCAGTATCACCATATTTTTCAGTTTAGTTTAGTTCTTAACAATATTCTGAAGGCTCATTTATTGGTCATTTTACTCCTGAAAAGGTGATTTCTAGTTTACTGAAATACAAAATCAGATCTCCACAGCTCCTTCTGTAAAAACATTTTTATGGAACAAAAGCACAAAATCAACCAAGAATTTTAAACCTGGCTCAAAGTCGAAACTGGTAATGTTTTTTTTTTCTCTGTTTTAATCAGTGATGTACAGAAGAAGTCTTACACTCACTGTAAAGAAAAAATCTTTCAAAAACCCAAGGCAACAGGATCCCTCAAGGTTTTTGAGTTTTGAGGCGAACTCAAAATCTCAAGTTTTCAACAAATATATATATATATTTTTTTTTTTGTTCAATTTAACGCTCATATGTCTAAAAACTTTCAATTTTAAGAGTTACTCGCTGTCATTATTTTGTTTAACTCTTCTTAAAACTGACTATCTATTGTTCAAAAAATTATTACTATTGATAATAATTAAAACATAGTACACTAAATTTAACAAAACAATTTTACACTTTTAACAACAACTTTTCCTGAATCTGATCCTGTTGCCTTGAGTTTTTGCAACTTTCTTTTTTTTTTTTTAACAGTGCTGATATCTGTTTAAAAAAAAAAAAAATCACTATTCACCTGCAGTGTTTGGTCTTAAATCTTATCTGAAGATAGCTTTAGTAGAAAACAGATACAGCGGCCACTTTATTAGGAACACCTGTCCTGTCCTCAGAACACAATTTTTACACTGCACATTTTATTTATCTATTTATTTTCAAGAATTTAAGGACCTTGGGGACTTAGTTTTCCAGGTGAAATGCAAAGAAGAAATACAAAAGACAACAGCTGCATTTACAGTAAAATAAGATAATTTAAATTGTAAAATTGTATATGTTCTCTAAAATAAACATCTGATATTGTGTTTAATTCATTTTGCCAATAATTATGCGAAGATGAGAAATGCATAATTAAACTGTAATTAATCTCAAAGAATAATGTTTCCTGAGCTTTCAATAAATAAAAGTCATTCAGCATGAGTGGAACCAGTGCCGCAGCTCGAGTTTCCCATTTCATAAAACGACTTCTCCGCCGGCGTTCGGCTGAGGTTTAACCGCTCTTGAGTAAGGAAAAAAAAAACATTCAAATTAAAGCCAGATATTTTTTTGCAAATGGTTGTTAAAACTGAGTGTGTCATCAGTGATCTGTCCTCCAGCTCTCGGTAATGTCAGATTAGTTCTTTATGTTAAACTAAAGCTGCACAGGTAACACTCTTGTTTATTACGGCAGGTACATTTACTTCAGGAACTTTCTGAATAAACTGTGCTTCTAACAGTAGTTTTATCGCAACAGACATTTTACTTTTACTGTTAAAATCTGTTCTGTCTTCTTTCTGCAGCAGATCATCCAGAATAAAGTCAGGAAATGTGAGTTTTGTTTGCTGCCTTCAGGTCGTTGCTGTGTTTAAGCCCACGGTAAAACAAACCCATACTCTACATCCTTTATCTCAACAGCTTTTTGTCTTTAAAATCTCTGTAATCTCCTATTCTTTTTTTATTTCTATTCACTTGAATGATCTTAGGGCTTATGTTTAGTATTTATTAACTGAGCTTGTCTGTATTTGTTGTGTCTTTAGTGGTTGTTTGTATTTGTCTGTTTGTCTTATTTTGCTCCTCAAATGAAGTGCCCCTGGTGGGATAAATAAAGTCATCTGAATCTGAATTACTTCTACTTTAATAATATTAATTTGAAGTAACAAAATACACCTGATGAATGATATGCAAGATCATTTTATGTCTTATACCAGAGTTTCCCAGGGTACAAGGAAACTTACAAAAGTCAAGTGTTCACTGTTAAAAAATACTAACTCTATATTGTACTGTATTTTGTTTAGTTGTTTAGGGCTGCTACAATTATTTTGATTATCATTTAGTCTATTATTTTTACGATTGATTTATTAATAATCAGATAGTAAAAGGTGAGTAAATGTGACCTGGTGCTGTAAGTAGGGCTGCACAATATATCGCAAAATTATCATTATCATAATATCAGCAAACGCAATATCCGTATCACAAGAATCTAAATATATCACAATAACGCTGTGGTCTTCATCTGACAGAGATTTACACTGAAGAATCATTTTCCACCAGAGCCTTAAAAGAACATGTGTTGTGATTAAATAAAAATGTTTAAAAAGTCCAGTTTTAGTGGTAATTTAATTAATTTAGTCACAGTTTAGCCTTGTTTTATTCCTGGTTTAGTCTGGGTTAAGTTTTGATTTTGTGGCTGTTTTGAGTTGTAAATACAGGAACCTACATTTTTGTGAAATGTAGTGAATTTAACTTACCATGTTCGAAAAGTAGGCTCTGTTTTCAAATATAACATCGTTATCACAATTTTCAACATAGTTATCAAATATCGCATGTTTTCTCCATATCTTGCAGCCCTCGCTGTAAGAATTTCAAGTTGTTAAAAATAAGTGGTTTTATTGTTCCTGGTAAAAACTGGCAATACTACAAAAGTCATTTAATTTTTTACAAAATTTGAACCAGACAAAGATTTAAGTATACAAACTGAAGACTTTTAGATTCAGCATGAACTCACAGAGGCTTTCTTATTCAAAAACACAACATTTACACTGTGTTTACCTCTTTCTGTGTTTACTGCTGTTTTGGAAATAAAAGCACTTCTGTCACCTCGTAACATGTTTCAGACTTTTTGAATACCACTGATAGCAATTAATCACTAAATTAGTTGACAAGTATTTCAATAATTGATTATAAACAATTAATGTGATTATTTGCAGCCCTAATTTTGTTACATATTTTTTAGGTTCACACGGTAGTTATTCAAACATAATTTATATAAAATTTATAACAATTTTTTTTAAAGTTTATTCTGAACATAAAATATATAATCATATTTTTATTTTATTTATTTATTTGTATTTTTTATGCTGAATTTGAGTTTAGAAGAAAATAAAACAGAGGAACTTGTTCTTACAATAGAGTATAAAATGTCTTTGTACTGATAAACACTGATATTTTACAGAAGCACGTTCTGAGGAGCACAGGGAGACTCGAGCTCTGACAAAAGTCCAAGGAGAACGCAGTGAAAAAGTTTGGGAACCACTGCCTTAAACCTGTTCCTGTGATCTTCCAGGGGTTCTCCTGCACACTGCAAAAACCGAAACGACAAAACACACTTCTTTCTCTGGACATTAAAGAACATTGGTATAGTTTCACTGTAACGCTGTAAACTGAATATAATACATAATATTTTTCATTATAAGTCAGTTCAAATTGATCATTTCGTTTTAAAATAAGCTAAACGTAACTTTCCAGCTAATGCCTTCACTTCACTCCTGATGTTAAAAAGACGGTCCTGAGTTATTAAATTATTCCCTGCAGCAAAAAATGGACAGAATATTCCCAGTTTGGAGGAGCAGACAGGAGCAACGACTTTGTCTCACATACATCTCAAATTCACATCTGTATTTATTTACTTACTGCCATATTTTATACCTAAAAGTTACCAAATTGTATATATTTGTTTGACAAGCTTTGTGCATCTGTACGCAGACCTTTCGTCTAATTTCCTGTGACTTATCTGAAGATAACTTTATAAACAACGGCTTGTACGACTTGAGAATAAGGTTTACTGAATACAGCGGCAACTTTATGAGGAACGCTGTCCTGCACACAGATTATATTGATATTTGAAAACATAAGTAAGACCTGCTCATAAACAAACATTACTGTTAACGATGGAAACCCTAAAATTAAAAAGCAGTTTTTACATAGGCTTCCTACTTTTAAGCACATTTTATCCTCAGATCATCCACAGCTACAACTGCTGTGGTGCAAAAAACTTTAATTCTATCTCTATCAGTTGAAGAATATAGAAAAATAGTACTGTCCTGGAATGATAAATGATATTTATTGTACTAAATTCAAGCTAAATATATATTATAGATGATGTTGTCTTTGACCAGACGCCAGTCAGGTTGAAATTTCTCAAAGTTTAATTTTTAAAATATGCCTTTGGTAACGCACCTTTCTATGATAACGGATAAATCTTTGTCCTGGTGACAGAGGCTTAATCCTCACTCGTCTGTATCTGTCAGAACACTTCCAGTTCGGAGAAGCAGACAGGAACAATGGGTATTAATGAGGCAAAAATGGAACTACCAACATGAGCTGCTCCAACTTCCAAACTTCTCTCAATGCAAGAAAACAGGACTAAACCAGGACTAAGACGGGTCTAAACCAGAACTAAACCAAGACTAAAACAAAACTAAACTCTTCTCAGTGCACATGTCGGTTCCATAGTAGAAACCAGGACTAAACCAGGCTTAAACTTCTTTCAGTGCAAGTGCAGTTTCCTTAAAGGAACTCGGACAAAATCAAGAATAAAACAGAACTAAGCTCCTCTCAGTGCAAATGCGTGTTCCACTGAAGAAACCAGGGCTAAAGTGTGCATTCCATCAATGTTTAAAATGAAAAATTCTTTGCCCAGATTTTGTCTGCTTTTCCAAACTAGGAGTGCAACAATTACCTTTTGTGTGGAAGAAAATATCCTTCCATACATTTCCACGTCTCTATACTGTCCCTCTCAGCTCTACACTTCCTCTTTTATCCATAAAACCCACGGTTTTAGAGCCTTAAACGCATATGGACAAAGGTCAATGTTAAGGTTACGACCTCTCCCCCGGACCTGACCCCGCTCTGTGGCCAGACCCAGGCCGAGCAGAGTGCCCCTGAGCGCGGCCGCACGGTGCGCCGTCCTCCCGCTATCCCTCTCTCTCTCTCTCTCTCTCTCTCATGGCCGCTGTAGCAGGCACTAGCTCGGTAGCTTTAGCCCGCCTTCCTGCTCCTCCTGCTGCTAACCCCGTGATGCCTCCGCTCCCGGGTAACGGCTCACTTCAATTTTGCACACTTTCGCTTTTTAACACATGCGTCCATTTGCGTGCATTTTTATTATTTAATCCTGTGCTAACCGTGCGCACACCGCGTTAGCTTAACTTCCCCCAGCAGCGGCAGAAGCAGCAGCAGCAGCTCCGGGGCGAACGCGGATAAAACAAATTCACCCGATTCTTTTGGAGAAATCCCCCGCGCGTAAAAGACAATGAAGGAAAAAAAGCTGAGCGTGTGCGCCTGAACTGTGCGCCCCCGGGAGGATAAAACATAAACACCCCCCCACATAAGGTGCTTGGTGTCACCGCCAGAGCAGCTAACCTCTTGGCTTCCTCGTAAAAAAATGACAAGCGCCTTCCGAGCCTCTGCGCTGCGCGTCGGCTTTGTGTCAGGAGGAATGTGCCCCCCTTCTCTGCGGAGCTCCCGAGGAGAAAAAAAAGAGAAAAGGAAACAGAGGGATGTACCTTCGTCGTGTGGGGTTGTTGTTTTTTATCCGCTGGAGGAGTTGCAGAAGCCCCCGGGGTCGCCCTTTCACGACACGGCGGCGGCGGTGCAGAGCCTGGAGGCGGCCGAGAGTCGCGGTTCCATGCGCGGGGCTGCTTCTTTCTCTTTAACCCCCTTCCCCGAGGTTGCAGCTCCTGAGGCGGGCTAGGGCAGCACCTTCGACCCGGCGAGGAACCTCCAGAGCTCAGAGAGAGGCGGCGGCGGCTCCTCCAGCACCACGGCGCAGAGAGCAGGGCAGCACGGAGCAGCAGCGGGAGGAGAGCGGGAGGAGAGACGCCGGGGCAGAGGAGCGGCGCGGCGGGCGGACAGACGCTGACAGCCCCGGTGTCGAGTGCAGTGCGGCGGGGTCAGAGAGCAGAGAGAGCGGCAGGCGCGGGCACAACCCCCTCCGCCCCCCCCTCCCCCCTCACCGTGCACGCGCCCACCGCCTCCTCCTCCCCCTCGGGCACGCGCACGGGAGGCTCGTGCGAGAAGAGGCGCGCTCCCGAGCTGCCTTCACAGACCCCGCGGACTGCGCGTAAAGCAGCAGACCTCAGGGACAGAGCGAGTGTGGAGGAATGCGTCTGCAGCGGGACAAACGCCGCAGAGGATCACGTTCACTCAAAAAATCTGTGAAATGTGTTCTCATGTTTTATTTGTGAAAGGTTTTTTGTCCTGCCTGGATATAATATGTACATTTGCCAGTCTGAGAGACAAAGCACTGACACAAAATAATCAATTTTCTGCTTTTATTCATATTTTAACTCAGTCTAGGTCTCCTCTAGAACAGTGAGTCATGTGCGGGCATTCATTTACGTTTCATTTTTCAAAAAGTGGTCACAGAGTGATCATCTGTGTTTATTAGTACACAGACATAAAATTAAATTCAACATACAAATAAAATAAAATAATACATAAATAATAATAACAAGTACAACAAAAGAAGGAAAAATACATTTACTTATTTTACAATATTAACTAAAAAATAAATTAATAGAAAATTGAAAAGAAAAATAATCATTTAAATAACTCTCCTTTGAAACGAGCTTTAGTAATAGGTCTACTGAAAATAATATTTCAAGTAGTTTCACCTCATTTTAATCAATTGGCACTGAGACACTAGAGCTTTCACAAGTTTCAATAGTTTTATTTGGAAAGATTGCAAATATTTTCTTAAAAATTATGAAATAATTGCAAGTACCCCCTGTAAAGTGCTCACATACCTCTAGGGGTCCCCGTACCCCTGGTTGGGAAACACAGCAGCAGCACAAAACTAAAAATGTCTGTGAGAAATCAGTGGAAACAGAGCTGTGCATTGTTTTTTGGATAAATGAATGAGAGCAGACTGGATGTAGAGGGCCTGTTGCTGATTGGTCAGTGCTTCCTGGAGTGGGCAGGGCTTTGTGGTGAAACTGAGGCCGTTCTGAGGCCTCAGAAACTCAGCGCTAGAGAATACAGGATTATTCAAACAGAACACAGCTCCAGGTCTGTTTCTGATGAGGAACAACATTAGAACATGGAGACAGAGGATGAGGCTGAGGTGTAGTGGGTTCATTTTCATTATATTTTCAGCATATTATATGATTTTTTATTGATTTTTATTTTTTTAATTAAAAAGGTATTCATTTATGGCCTTCTATTTATTACTATTTTGGGGCTGAAGTATGCAGCAACTATGGGGGCCCTTTAATGTCTGTGGGGCCCAATGCAGCTCCTTATTTTTGCCTGTAGGAAGAGCGGGCCCTGTGTGTCAGGGTGAGAGTGTTTGGTGCTGGGCAGAATGGCAGCCATGCCTGTGTCAGTCTGCCCCAGGGCACAGAGTGTGACTGAGGAGAGAAGGAAGAATGGACTTAGGTGAAGCGACTTCGGAGAATTTTTTTTTTTAATATATATTGTGTCACAGGCATCAAAGCCATTTCAAACATGCGCAATGATTCACATTTAGACACAATATTTATACATTTATTTCTGTTTTTTACAACTATCCATGAGAGAAAAAAAACAAATGTACTGTATGTATATTTATATTAAAACAAAAACACATAGGAAAAAAAATCATAATAATACTAAAGTACATAGGATAAAATAAATAACACTTAACATATTATCCATATTAACTTACACTACACTGTATTGTAAATATATTGTAATCTACAATATTTTTCTACCATAATTGACTTTTGAGAATTGATTATTATTATTATTATTATTGTAGTATTAGTATAACAGTGTGGGGGTGACAGCGGTGCAGTGGGTTAAGCCCAGTAATCGGAGGGTAGTCTCAGCCGAAGTGCATACTGTCGTTGTGTCCCTGGGCAAGACACCTCACCTACAGCCTCAGACACTGTAAGTGGCTGGTTGTGACAGAAAGGGCATCCGGTATAAAATGCGACTGGTTCATTGTGGCAACCCCGAGCAAAAGGGAGAAGAAAGGGAATACATATATAGCCTCACAGCTGAGTTTGGACCAAGCTGGACACTGGATTTTGGGCTTAACCCCTGACTTTTCTGAGGTCGACCCTGGAGACGAGGAGTTTAATTTGTGGTGATGTTTCTGATGTGAAGAAAACAGGACAACAGTGAGCTGAGAGGACTTTGTGTAGAGATGAGTTTTCTTTTTAAAATGCAGCTCTGGTATTAAAACGCCCTGTGTGTGAGCAGAAGTGTGTGATGGTCTGACTGGAGGCTGCAGCTCTGGACCTGCCGCTTCATAACGAGCGCATTATTGATTTTTATCTGTGGGATGTTATGCGCAGCTCGATATTCCGGCAGCACCTTGAACTGGGCACTGGGCTCTTGGCTCGCAGCAGGTCTCTGTGATCATCGACCGTCTGGAGACAGAGCTGCCAGGATTAACACCAGATAAACATTTTAATAAGAAAAGATTTAAGCTTTTTATTCATAATGTTCAGTCACGTGGCATCTGTGGTTGGCCGAGGTTAAGTTACTAGTATTTAGGTCCACTGCTTTAAACAGTCTATATTCTACCAAATGTCCTTTTCCTCTCTGTCTCCATGTATGATGCTGTTCCTCACAGGGGCGGATCCAGAGGGGTGGCACAGGGGGCCACAGAGCTCCTGCCACCCCAGAGCCCACCTGGT
This sequence comes from Bostrychus sinensis, assembly GCA_020698575.1. Classification (NCBI taxonomy): domain Eukaryota; kingdom Metazoa; phylum Chordata; class Actinopteri; order Gobiiformes; family Eleotridae; genus Bostrychus; species Bostrychus sinensis. Next base: position 42,566,721 of record CM036242.1, read on the forward strand.
AGGCAGACGTGAAAATACAAATTTTGTCATGCGTCAGACATTCATGAGGAAAACTCTGATTTCTGAGTATTTTCAAATATTTAAAGATAAACTTCATACAGGAAAAGTACTTGAGTGACTAAGAATAAAGAATGATACAGCTGCTGTGGAGTTTACACAGTTTCTGGACAAACATCAGGATGTGTTATATGACTTGTTCCAGATCTGCAAAATAGCAGATGTATTAGCAGTGAGTAGTGCAGGTTTTTTTTAAGTGGCCTGTTATTTATGCAGCATTACGACTCAGTATTGAATATAAATGTACTAAAACTTTAGCTCTCATGTGTTTGTTAGACATTTTGCCGAAAAATGTGAATTATTGCATTCTGCTGTAATGGAAAATTTTAGACACTGGCAGATTTTTTTTAACATTGTGGAAATACTGTTAAAATGAAGTTAATTAACTGAGTGTAACCTGTCCTATGCTCTGTTTTATAAGCAACAAAATAGTGTTTTTTTCAGTTATCCTGTTTTGTTCAAAGGCTGGCAGTAGATTGAATGCATTCATCCATTTGCCGCCCCTAAATTATCCATTATCCTTATTGCCACCCCGTGATTTTTTTTCTCTAGATCCGCCCCTGGTGCCTCATCAGAAACAGACCTGGAGCTGTGTTCTGTTTCATTCACATCTGTTCTCTGTAAAGTCAGATGTTCTGCTAACTTTCCAGGATTGAACTGGAGCAAAACCACCTAAAAATCCACACTTCTGCACCTTTTTAGTTCCACTGCAACCATGTAACCATAGACAAACTTTATTTTATTCAATGACAAAAGGAGAAAAATTAATATGTTAAAAAAAAAAAAAGAAATAAATGGGATTGAAGTTTGCAGGCTTAAAGAAACAAAATTTTTAGGAGAAACGATTGATGAAGACCCCAGCTGGAAGTCACACACAAAGGGAAAATATTCAAAGCCATTGCTGTGTGACATAAAGTAAAATATTTACTCAATAACTCTACATTGTTCACATTATACAGCTCAATAATTGTTCCATATTTGACTTACTGTGTAGTAATTTGGGCGTCGACATATTAAACTCACATACAGCTGATAATTATTTTACAGAAAAGAATTATTAGTAACAGTTGACATAGAGATCCATCAAACCCATTATTTATCAAATTTAAAGCTGCAATACCTGATTTTGTGACTGTAAAAGTCATGTGTCTAAAAAAAATGTTGAGTGTGAATGATGACACGCCCCTTTCCTAACTCCTCTCCTTGGCGACGCTCTGTCACAGTCTCACACAAACCTGAAGTCTGTCCACAGCCAGGAGCTGTCACAAAAACACAGCACAGATCTGGAGTCTGCTTTTAATTCTTTTAAATGAAAATTAAAAACATTGTGAATAAGCTATGAATTTTGAAATAAAACAATATTCCCATTATTCCTGATAGATTCTAGTTGTGGATAGATAAAGGATGTATTGACGAATCAGATTGCTCCTGTCCTATGAAAGCGTGTGATTGGTTAAACTGTTCCTTCCCTCGCTCGAAAACAAAAACCCTTATGAAACAGCCCACAGGTGAACTCAGAGTCAATTTTTTTTCTCAGATGACTTCTGTTATGCTGTACTAATAACTAACTAATTATCTTTTCCAAAATACAAGGAAAAAAATGTAAATGATTTAGTCGATTGCAGTATGCTTCAAATGATGTATAAAGCAAATAACAAAACATTGCCTTCAAATATTCAGAAAAGGTTTGAAAAAAGAGTGAGTCACTGCAGCCTGAAAGGAACAGAAGTCTTTAAAATACCCAGATTCAAAGTGAAAGTGATGTAACGGAATATTACAGTGAAAGGGTGGCATTGGTGAAATCTAAAAAAAAAAAAAAAATTAAATCAAAGAATCACAAACAATAATTGTCTTTAAAAAATCTATAAAATCCAATTTATTAAGTAGAAAACTAGTAATTAAACTGATGGTCTGTGCTCAGATCTTGTAATGAATTTAATTATTGTGCAGAGTTAATTCTGTAAATTCAGGCTAAAACAGCTCTGTAAGAATGAAAGCGCTACAATCCTTATGTTAAAGAGGGGCAGATAATATAACTCTTAAATTGTATTATATTATTAAACTTTCTGCTCCTTTATATTCATTTTTCGTTTTGCTGACATGTAAACTATGAAAATGAAAAAAATAAAAATAAACTATGAAATCGGTGTTGTTTCAGCAGAGTTTTTACATTTGTTTGCCAATGTTAACGACCTTTTAAATACATTTTATTTACAGTATATTTGTATTTTAGTCATGTTAGATGTGCGTATGTTTTTGAATGAGCTGTAGTCCTCTCCCTGGCGTTAGTCTGTGGTTTGGTCTGCATTGTATTTGCACTTCACCAGGACGAGACCAGGACCAAACCAGGACCAAACTAGGACCAAACAAGGACCAGACCAGGACCAAACCAGGACCAAACCAGGACCAAACCAGGACCAAACCAGGACCAAACCAGGACCAGCCCAGGACCAGACTAGGACCAAACCAGGACCAAACTAGGACCAAACAAGGACCAGACCAGGACCAAACCAGGACCAAACCAGGACCAGACCAGGACCAAACCAGGACCAGACCAGGACCAGACCAGGACCAAACCAGGACCAGACCAGGACCAAACCAGGACCAAACTAGGACCAAACCAGGACCAGACCAGGACCAAACCAGGACCAAACCAGGACCAAACCAGGACCAAACCAGGACCAGACCAGGACCAAACCAGGACCAGACCAGGACCAGACCAGGACCAAACCAGGACCAGACCAGGACCAAACCAGGACCAAACTAGGACCAAACAAGGACCAGACCAGGACCAGACCAGGACCAAACCAGGACCAAGCCAGGACCAAACTAGGACCAAACAAGGACCAGACCAGGACCAGACCAGGACCAAACCAGGACCAAACTAGGACCAAACAAGGACCAGACCAGGACCAGACCAGGACCAAACCAGGACCAGACCAGGACCAGACCAGGACCAAACCAGAACCAGCCCAGGCCTCAAAGTGCACCGCACTGAGACCTCTGACCTCATGCAGACCAGAGTTGTGTTTGGTGGCTCCTGAGTCTGCTGTGTTCACACTGCTCAAACAAACCGGACTGTCCCAGGAGCCTGGGTTAAACTGAAGTGAACCAAACACAGCAGCCGACTGTTCATGCCGCCACTTTCACATGTGGCAATATATTACCGTCCACACATCTGCTTCTGTAGCCACATCTGCCCTGGGGCAGACTGACAGAGACGTGGCTGCAACAATGCCCCACCACCAAGAACACATTCACACAATCACACATTCACACAATCACACATTCACACATTCACACAATCACACATTCACACAATCACACATTCACACATTCACACATTCACACAATCACACATTCACACATTCACACAATCACACATTCACACAATCACATATTCACACAATCACACAATCACACATTCACCCAATCACACAACCACGCATTCACACAATCACACATTCACACAATCACACATTCACACATTCACACAATCACACATTCACACAATCACACAATCACATATCCACAGAATCACACATTCACCCAATCACACATTCACACAATCACATATTCACACAATCACACATTTGCATAATCACGCAATCACATATCCACAAAATCACACAATCACACATTCACACAATCATACATTCACTTAATCACACATTCACACAATCACAAATTCACACAATCACACGTTTACACTATCACACATCCACATAATCACACATGCACAATCACACATTCACACACTCACACATTCACACAATCACACGTTTACACAATCACACATTCACACAATCACACATTCACACAACCACACATTCACACAACCACACATTCACACAACCACACATTCACACAATCACACATTCACACATTCACATAATCACACATTCACACACTTACCCAATCACACAATTCCCTTCTTCTTAAAGAGAGGGACCACCACCCCGGTCTGCCAGTCCAGAGGTACTGTCCCCGACCGCCACGCGATGTTGCAGAGACGTGTCAGCCACGACAGCCCCACAACATCCAGGGACTTGCGGTACTCAGGGCGGATCTCATCCACCCCCGGTGCCTTGCCACCGAGGAGCTTTTTGACCACCTCAGTGACTTCAGCTTGGGTGATGGATGTATCCTCCTCCGAGTCCCCAACCTCTGCTTCCTCAATGGAAGACGTGTCAGTGGGATTGAGGAGATCCTCAAAGTATTCCTTCCACTGCCCAACAACATCCCCAGTCGAGGTCAACAGCTCCCCACCTCCACTGTAAACAGTGTTGGTGAAGCACTGCTTCCCCCTCCTGAGGCGGCGGACGGTTTGCCAGAATTTCCCCGAACTCCTCCCAGACCCAAGTTTTTGCCTCCACAACCGCCCGGGCTGCAGCACGCTTGGCCTGCCGGTACCCATCAGCTTGATAGGACTCCTTCTTCAGCCTGACGGCATCCCTTACTTCAGGGGTTGCCGCCACGACAGGCACCAGAGACCTTACGGCCACAGCTCCGAACAGCCGCACCGACAATAGAGGTGGAGAACATGGTCCACTCGGACTCAATGTCTCCAACCTCCCTCGGGATCTGGTTGAAGCTCTCCCGGAGGTGGGAGTTGAAGACCCCTCTGACAGAGGGCTCAGCCAGACGTTCCCAACAGACCCTCACAACACGTTTAGGTCTGCCGAGTCTGTCCAGCCTCCTCCTCCGCCAGCGGATCCAACTCACCACCAGGTGGTGATTGGTTGACAGCTCAGCCCCTCTCTTCACCCGAGTATCCAAGACACACGGCCGAAGGTCAGATGACATGACTACAAAGTCGATCATCGACCTCTGGCCTAGAGTGTCCTGGTGCCACGTGCACTGATGGACACACTTGTGCTGGTGTTAACAACAAACATGGTGTTTGTTATGGACAAACTGTGACTAGCGCAGAAGTCCAACAACAGAACACCGCTCAGGTTCAGATCGGGGAGGCGTTCCTCCCAATCACGCCCCTCCTGGTATCACTGTCATTACCCACGTGTGCGTTGAAATCCTCCAGTAGAACAACGGAGTCCCCAGTTGTAGCACCTTCCAGTACCCCTCCCAAGGACTCCAAGAAGGCCGGGTACTCTGTACTGTTATTTGGTCCATAGGCACAAACCACAGTAAGAGACCTGTCCCCAACCCGAAGGCGCAGGGACGCGACCCTCTCGTTTACTGGGGTGAACTCCAACACATGCCGGCTGAGCCCGCCTTTGACCGCCACCCAAATCACACAGCACCGGCGCCTTATGATCCTTCCTGCGGGTGGTGGGCCTACGGGAAGGCGGTCCCACGTAGCCTTTTTGGGCTGAGACCCGGTCACCAGGCGCTCGCCTGCGAGCCCCAACCCCTGGCCTGGCTCCAGGGTGGGGCCCCAGTGACGCCAATCCAGGTGACGTAACAGACCTTGTTCTGTCACTATTCATAATGGGCTTTTTATCTACTGTTTTTGTGTAAATATTTTATTCAACTTCTGCCCTGATCATAAATACCAAATTTTTAATTCAGTGTCAGAACTCTTAACTCTTTTTAAGTCAGTGTATGTGATAGTATCTCTCTCTCTCTCTCTCTCTCTCTCTCTCTCTCTCTCTCTCTCTCTCTTTCTTTTTTCTTTTTTTTTTTTTTTGAAATATTTTCAACACTTATATTAATGCAAAGCAGGTTTTTCAAGGGGGGTTATTCCAGCTTTGATTAAATTAAATATTTGGTATTTATTGTCAGGGCACAGGTTAATTAAAAGTTTATGCAAAGAAAAGTTGAAAAAACATGAATGTATTAATTTTATGATGTTTTGTGATGGGGACACATTTGTCTGTGAAGAGCAGCAACATAAGCTTTACATTTTGGGTATGAAGGTTAAAATAATGTATCTGAGGAAAACCTCTTCTGTTGTGGAGCAGTGCAGAGAATGCTGGGATTAGGTGTCTGTCGCCCCTGCTGGCAACGGCTGGGGCTGGACAGAGCATAAAAAGGCTAATTAGCATGGCATTAGAGCAGGGCTAAAGACAGGAACAAGACAGAGAGAGGAACAGAAGAGCTTTAAACATCATCGCGCAGATCGTCTGTTTGCCTCTGGTCATTGTTATTCAGAGCAGCACATTACTGAGAGTAGAAGTGATTTCTGAGGAAGTGGACTCCTCAGATATGGGATGGGTCCCATCTCCGAGCCCCCGCTGTGAAAACTGATGGAGTTTTCAGTTGGAACGTGAACAAACCTCAGACACAGTGATTTCAGTCTGAGAGGAGCGGAGACTCAGAGAGGACATCATGTTTTTGAGACAGAGTCAGGTTTATGAGACTGTGAGGACAAAGGACATCAGTCATATGTATTTACCTGAGATTTTACTCATTAAAACTTGGGTTTGAATATATTTTTTATCTGTTTACTACTGGAGTTGTCTACACTAAAGAGAAATGAAATATGAGCTCAGTTCACATAAAACCAGTCCTGTGTTATTTGCAAATGTAGCCTGCAGAACATTTTTTTATTGGCCTTGGGCTTCCTACTTAATTGGACCAAATTGCTATCCTAGTCTGCCAGATTAACTCCTCTTCTCTACAAAGAAGTTAGTCTGATACCACTTTAGTAACATTTTGTTTATGTAGTAGAACAATGACAGGCGGAGTAACCAATCAGAGAAACACAGGGCGGGACATAAGCAGTGCCCAACAAACATGGATTCTTGAGGTTTTTGTACATAAAACATCAGAATCCTGTGTATTGTGAGCAGCTCTGTCCTTATTTGTGAGCGGGGACAGCAGCAGAAGCCAGTTGTACAAAGACTTGTGAAAGAAAAAGTGAGTTTGTTTGAATGTGGTGGTTACAAGGGATGTCAGTGGGACTTTACTGTTGTTAAAATGGAAACAGGACGAAGACAAAAATCCCACAGAGGACTGAACAACAACAAGGACTTCAGCAGAACCAACAGGAGATGAAGGAAAGACCTAAACGCTACTCATCAGAGAGAAGTTATTACATTAGCTCAGTAGCCAGCACCATCTTGGTTAGCTCTTCCCCTTTTGAAAGACGAACAAACAGGAGAAAAGCTTTGCTCTGAGGAGGAACCAGACTGTCCTGCTTTAGAAAAGTAAGTAGGAGTCAGGCTCATCAGGCTAACAGACTGACACACACATGCACACAACCACATGTGTGTTGTCCTTTTAAAAACCTGCTGTACCTCGTCAGGTCAAACATCTCTCATCTTTTCTCTTTGACCATTTTATCTTCATTTGACTTATTCCTCTCTGCTTCACAAACTCAGATTTTTCTGTGCCTGGTTTAGACTCGGGTAAGCATTTAAGCAACGCAGTGTCAGTGTTCACTCTCACACAGACCAGAGACCGCAGCAAACGTCACAGACACATGTTTTATTCAGGTTTATTCAGGTTTATTCAGGTTTATTCAGGTTTATTCAGGAGCAGAGCGTTTATGGAGATGTGGAGCTGCAGAGAAACGCAATAAATGACTTTCTTTTCTGTCTTTTACCTGACGAATCCAAGCGACACAGAAAACAGGAAGAACATGTTTAAAAGCAAAACGTGTTTAGTCCTGATTCAGTCCTGACAGCAACAAGTTACTATAAAATAATGAAAAATATTGATAACATTCATTTATTTGTATGGCTCTTTAGGTCTCAATATTAACAATACATTCTTTAGACGTTCACAAGACGTCCATAAATGAACTCAACAGTGCCTCAGAAGGAGAGTTCAGAGCGGTCAGGAGGAGCAGTGGACCTAACCCTGATCCAAGTAAAGGTCAACTGATGTGGGTTTTTCAGCAGCCAATGGCTGATAAACACTGATGATTTTTTTAACCAATATGTAGGGAGGATTTTCTTGATTTTATGAAAGAAATTAATACACAATAAAATAAAATAAAAAATGTTGTGAAACTCAAAAACTCAAGGCAACAGGATCCCTCAAGATTTTTGAGTTTTGGGGCCAACTCAAAATCTCAGTTTTCAACCACTAATATATTTTTTGTTCACTTAATTCACTTCATTTATATGTGTAAAAACTTTCAATTTTAAGTTTTACTCTGTAATTATTATAGCCAACTTATTATCCACACTATCCACGTTAAATTAGGTGAACAAAAAAAATATTAGCTGTTGAGAGCTTGAGAGTATATAAATATTAGGGCCAGGAATCGATAAAAAAAAATTAACTAATTAATCGCAAATCTGAAAAAAATTATCGTGATTAATTACTGGTAGTTATTAATCACAATTAATCGCAATTAATCGCATTATGAATTCATGTACAACCACAAAATTGTAAATTTAGAACATTTATTTTGAATTAACCTTCACATACTTTACTGTAAACTTGTGCAATGCAAACAAAACTTGCAAAGAAAATAAATGAATAGTCTCTTTGAGACCTGTAACTCAGACAAAGTTTGCCTAAATAAGGTACAACCAACAAATACACAAAACTTACCTAAAAAAGCATGTGTAATCTCTTTTAGAACTTTAACAAAAATAAGTTTAATTCTTCAATTAATAACAATTGTTGTGGTTCACAACAGTGTAAATACTATGAACTGTGTTACTCCAGTGGTAATTGAACTCATCCTTGCATAGACTGCACATAACTTTTGTTTTGTCTTTATTGCTGTCTGGTGACGATTTGAAGCAGAATTGTCCATTTAGCAATGTGTCTTTTTGGTCACTCATGTTGCTTTAGCTCGTTCACTTGTTGCATTAGGCTCGTTCCAGATGAACTGTGCCTGGATTGTGAATGAGAGTGCACGGCTGCAATAGGAGGAGGGGAAATACACCTGTACTGAAGTCAGACAGTTTGTGGCTCAGATCACACACCATCACGCCCGAAATCCACTTCTGGATATGATTTTGAAAATAAATGGATTAAACTGATTTGTAAGAACTTTTCTGTCCCGTGCTTGACCACAGTCTGTGTTAATGAGGCGCTCCTCAGGAGCTCACAACATGAGACACATTCAGCAGTGGTTCTTAGCTTTTATGTCTAAATTTACAGAAAGTTAAACAGCCTTCTATAACAGCAGATATTGTGCACAATTTTTTAAATAATATTCTACTTCACACTGAGCAGCAGGGCAAAAAGTTTATCCAGGTCAAAACTGTAACTTTAGTCTGTACTTTTTAAAAAAGAGGCGGGGGAGGAGGAGAGGAGGGCAGTGAAGTGTCGGTGCGTTACGTTTCTGATCAGCACTAAACTCAGATCAAATCACCTGTCTGTTTACCGCTGGCAGGTAGGCGTTCCCATCATGCACTGAGCCATGCAGCCTCCGCAGTTGCTCCTAATGAACTGCGGCAGCTCAGACGCTGGTCTCGTTTGGATCTCACGAGCTTTCCGTGACCATCGCACTTGTGACATCAGAGCAAGTCGGGAACAAGTCGGACACAAATCTAACAGACGTGCACTGTGCACAGACCGACACTGATCGAAACTGCGTCTGGTTCATCTCGAACGCGCCTGATGGATGGAAACGGAAATGTGTCGTCTTCTACGCTCGCGCAGTGCATTTCTGCTCCATTGGAAGACCCGTAGCGCATTGCTGTCTGTCAGTGTCATCATAATATTTTTGCTGTGATCAAATTAATCGATTTATTGTAATCGTTTATTGAAATTGAACGTGATTAAATCAATAAATTAACTCGCAAATTTTCCCAGCCCTAATAATATATATATATATATATATATATATATATATATATATATATATATATATATATACTGCTCAAAAAAAATAAAGGGAACACTTAAACAACACAATGTAACTCCAAGTCAATCACACTTCTGTGAAATCAAACTGTGTCCACTTAGGAAGCAACACTGATTGACATCAGTTTCACTGCTGTTGTACAAATGGAACAGACAACAGGTGGAAATTATAGGCAATTAGCAAGACTCCCCCAATAAAGGAGTGGTTCTGCAGGAGGTGACCACAGACCACTTCTCAGTTCCTATGCTTTCTGGCTGATGTTTTGGTCACTTTTGAATGCTGGCGGTGCTTTCACTCTAGTGGTAGCATGAGACGGAGTCTACAACCCACACAAGTGGCTCAGGTAGTGCAGCTCATCCAGGATGGCACATCAATGCGAGCTGTGGCAAGAAGGTTTGCTGTGTCTGTCAGCATAGTGTCCAGAGCATGGAAGCGCTACCAGGAGACAGGCCAGTACATCAGGAGATGTGGAGGAGGCTGTAGGAGGGCAACAACCCAGCAGCAGGACCACTACCTCCTTTGTGCAAGGAGGAACAGGAGGAGCACTGCCAGAGCCCTGCAAAATGACCTCCAGCAGGCCACAAATGTGCATGTGTCTGCTCAAACGCTCAGAAACAGACTGAGGGTGGTATGAGGGCCCGACATCCACAGGTGGGGGTTGTGCTTACAGCCCAACACCGTGCAGGACGTTTGGCATTTGCCAGAGAACACAAAGATTGGCAAATTCACCACTGGTGCCCTGTGCTCTTCACAGATGAAAGCAGGTTCACACTGAGCACATGTGACAGACGTGACAGAGTCTGGAGACACCGTGGAGAACGTTCTGCTGCCTGCAACATCCTCCAGCATGACCGGTTTGGCAGTGGGTCAGTAATGGTGTGGGGTGGCATTTCTTTGGGGGGCGCACAGCCCTCCATGTGCTCACCAGTGGTAGCCTGACTGCCATTAGGTACCGAGATGAGATCCTCAGAGCCCTTGTGAGACCATATGCTGGTGCGGTTGGCCCTGGGTTCCTCCTAATGCAAGACAATGCTAGACCTCATGTGGCTGGAGTGTGTCAGCAGTTCCTGCAGACGAAGGCATTGATGATATATATATATATATATATATATATATATATATATATATATATATATATATATATATATAAGATCATGGCTAAAATGAAGACCAGGCAACCCCGACACCAGTTACACAGGCTGAGTGAAGTACCTTCAGAAAGTCTCCTGGAAGATGTGAATGCAGCTTTGGGAACAATACCTACTATGACCATCACTGAAACCAATGAGCTGATATTCACTTAAGCAGCAGTGATCCTTGAGGAGCTTGGCTATCAACCAAAGAGCAGCCATAAAGATCCATATCCACCATGGAAAAGAAGGTTGGAGTCTAAAATCAAGGCAATTTGGAGAGAAGTGAGCCAACTGTCAGAGCTCCAGAAAGCTGCAATGAAAAAACAAGTACCCAAGAGGTACAGCAAGATGTCCATACCTGAAGCATTGGAAACTGCCAAACATAAACTCACCCACCTCACTACCCACCTAAAGAGGTACATGAGAGAAATCGAAGCAAGGCGAATAAACCAACTGTTCTCAACTCAACCAGCTAAAGTGTACTCTTTGTGGCAAGGTAATAACAACAGAGCCCACCAAGGCTGGAGACTGAACAATACTGGAAGGGCATATGGGAGAGGGAGGGATCACACAAAAACAGTGCACAGTGGCTGGAGGATCTAAGAGCAGACCACAGCAACCTCCCTGAACAAGAACCAGTAACCATCACAGTGGCAGACATCCAAGAAAGAGTCTCAGGTATGAAAAACTGGACAGCACCAGGGCCTGACATGATCCACACCTACTGGCTGTAAAAGCTAACTTCACTCCATGAGCGCCTGGCAGCACAAATGAACCAGCTGCTAAAGGATGGGACCCACCCTGAATGGCTAACTGAAGGCCGGACAATCCTGATCCTGAAGGATCCCCTGAAGGGAACGGCCCCATCCAACTATCGACCAATAACCTGTCTCCCCACCACATGGAAGCTCATGTCAGGCATCATAGCAGCTAAGATAAGTGGGCACATGGATCAATACATGAGCACAGCACAGAAGGGCATTGGTAAAAACACCAGAGGAGCTAAACACCAGCTGCTCGTAGATAGAACAGTCGCTCAGGACTGCAAAGCCAGACACACTAATCTGTGCACCGCCTGGATTGATTACAAGAAGCCTATGCCTATGACTCAATGCCACACACATGGATCATGGAATGCCTGGAGATGTATAACATCAACAGGACTCTAAGAGCCTTCATTGCAAACTCGATGAGGCAGTGGAAGACCACCTTTGACCACCTTCACCGTGAGATCCAAACGAGACCAGCGCCTGAGCCGCCACAGTTCATCAGGAGCAACTGTGGAGGCTGCACAGCTCAGTGCATGATGAAAAAACGCAAACCTGTCAGCGGTGAACGGACAGGTGATTGGATCTGAGTTTAGTGCCGATCAGAAATGTAACACACGACACTTCACTGCCCTCCTCTCGTTCCCCCGCCTCTTTTTTTAAAATACAGACTAAAGTTACAGTTTTGACCTGGATAAACCAACACATACGAGAAGTGGATTTGGGGCGTGATGGTGCGTGATCTGAGCCACAAACTGTCCGACTTCAGTACAGGCGTATTTCCCCTCCTCTCATTGCAGCCGTGCACTCTCATTCACAATCCAGGCACAGTTCATCTGGAACGAGCCTAATGCAACAAGTGAACGAGCTAAAGCAACATGAGTGACCAAAAAGACACATTGCTAAATGGACAATTCTGCTTCAAATCGTCACCAGACGGCAATATAGACAAAACAAAAGTTATGTGCAGTCTATGCAAGGATGAGTTCAGTTACCACTGGAGTAACACAGTTCATAGTATTTACACTGTTGTGAACCACAACAATTGTTATTAATTGAAGAATTAAACTTATTTTTGTTAAAGTTCTAAAAGAGATGTCACATGCTTTTTTAGGTAAGTTTTGTGTATTTCTTGGTTGTACCTTATTTAGGCAAACTTTGTCTGAGTTACAGGTCTCAAAGAGACTATTCATTTATTTTCTTTGCAAGTTTTGTTTGCATTGCACAAGTTTACAGTAAAGTATGTGAAGGTTAATTCAAAATAAATGTTCTAAATTTACAATTTTGTGTTTGTACGCGAATTCATAATACGATTAATGGTGATTAATTGCGATACATTTTTTTCAGATTTACGATTAATTAAAAAATTTTTTTTTTATCAATTCCCGGCCCTAATATATATATATATATATATATATATATACTTTTTTTCTAAATTTATCTTTTGGGACATGATTTTTGTTATCTTTAGGGATATAACTTTAATTTATAAGTAAATAACACATTTTACCTACAAAAACATATCTAGTATTACAGTTCATCTTCAGTGTTCACTAAAGTGACACTCAGACGTTTTCAACCACTGCCCAGTCCAGTTTGGCAGTGAGCAGTTTATCTTATTAGTGTGTTTTTTCTTTAATACATTAGGTTATGTGTGGCACTGTTCACCTGTGTCATGGTGCTGTGTTTATTTTTCACTGAAACTTTAACAATAAAGAGCTAGAAAATTTACTTCTAAATACATAAGGACAATATTTTTTTGTCAGGTCGATTTCACTCATGGTCTCTGATTCTCTTATCCACAACTTAACTTTATTATTTGAATGAACACTTTTCATTAAGTTTAAATAAATTACATTTTTAAGACAGAAATCGGACTTACATTTTTAAATTAAACTACCAAATTACTTAACAGTGAGTTTAAACATGATTTAAAATTCAAAAACTCATAATTGTTAGTGGAAGTAAATTATAGAATGGAGTTACTACAACTTATTGGCCATATGTCTTTTTACAGTGTGTGCACATCACGTTATATGGCAGTGTAAGTTGGTATACAAGCTACTTACACTGCCATATAACGCAATTGAAAGGATGCCGTGCTTATAAAAAATCAATATAATAATGTCTGTGGCACAGCAACTACAAGTTTATTTCTTTTATTTGTACAAACAGAACAAAGGGATTTTCTCTCTTAGGTGGAAACAAGCCTTGGTTTTCCAAATGAGAGGTTTCAACCAAAGACAAGGTAAGGTGGACTTTACTGTCCCTGAAGGGAATTTAGTTCTCTGCATCTGAGCCATCCTTTAGTCAGTGACCCAACCTGTCAGGAGCAGCAGCCTTCTCCAGACTGGAGCCAGGATCCTGGTCGGGAGAACCCAGCTCGAGGATTACTCCACAGATGAGAGCAGCCATCCAGGTTCTTTACCGCTGCGCCCAGTCCCCGCCCCTTTTAGGGTGAAAACATCTCTATTCACTCAATGGCGGCAAATACAAATTGTCAAATTTTTTCTTGTTCTGGGTTTAAAAAACTAAACACAGGCTCCAGAAGCACAACAAAAATGACCTGTTAAGCTGATGGTTCTATTCCCCCACTGCCAAAGAAAGATCAGGGTCGATATTTGAAGAAACGTTAGTGAAATATGACCTCTAATGCCGACCTCTACCACTGTCACAGGAGAAACACCCCACAGTGGATGGATTTTAGTACAACAACAATATACTTCATTTAACATAATTCATGACAAATACAATCTCAGTAAAATGTTGGCTGACTTAAATGAGTTTAGTGTTAATTTAGGTCTGGACTGAAATTACATCAACATTTAAGATCAGTGTCCATCATCATCTTAAATCTGGAAACTAACTAAAGTTATGGAAATAAATATCTTATGTGGTAGGAATATTATTTCAAATATGAACATGAACAATGACTTGCCACTCAAATGTATCTGACATACACACATTATACAGTAAAATGGGGTCTAGTCTGTCATTTTATCTTCCTGCTCTCTCTGAGTCTCACCTGAGGCCACAAATCTCTTCCTTTGGTTTCTTTTGGTCTGTGAGCAAGTAATGCAAATTGAGAATTGGGTATTTTAAAAGTAAAAAAACGATGATAGCAGCTCTTGGCCTGACTCCACCGACGTCTTGCCTGCTCGCAGCTGTTTTTTTTTCACCCAATAGGGGGCGCTAACATTCTGGCGACAAGGAAGTGACGTACAGCTGCTCTCTTCTGTAGGTTGCATTCATGTTCCAGAATGTGAAGTCTAAACCTCAGATGGAGCCAGGCCCTGTACAAACACACAGGTGAGGGACTGTTTTTACAGGAAATAGACAAACAGAAAATCCACAAATATTAAACCTGATAAGTTTTTGTTAGCTCCTGGCTCGACAACCTCACCATAATAATCCTGTGGCTTAATGCAGAGTCTACTGACAGCACTCAGGCCTGTGTGTTTGAATAATATCACTGCTTTCTGACGTTGTAGTGAAGACTTCACTTTAGGTCATGTGTGCTGACAGAGAAGACTTTGAACTGTGTTTCATGTTTGTGTCCCAGTACTCAGAGATATTAACCATAAACCACACAAAGACATTGTGTTTTCAATCTGCAGCAGCAGATTCTACCTCAGAGTTCTGACTCCAGTTCAGTTTTAAACTACAGGCTCTTTAGGATTCTATGACATCAGGTGAACGCGACCTGTTATGCACAACAGGTCGCGTTCACCTGATGTCAATGTTGCTGTTTTAGGTCAATGGAGGAAACTGCAGAGACTGCGAACAGAAGTGAGTGGGGCTGGGTGATAGACCGTTTCGTACCAAATACCATCTTTTTTTTTAATATGTATTTTCCATATACCATGATACTGGGGAAAATAGGGAACTTTTTTTTTATTTATTTATTTCATAATTTAAAGAGCAGTGTATGATATTATTGGGATATGGAGCAGAAGAGGCAGACTTTTGACCAATAGAAGAGCAAGATTTCTTCTTCCCAAGAAGTTCATACCGCCTTGTGGATGCCCGATTCCGTCAGACCTCAGAAGCTAAGCAGGGTAGGGCCTGGTCAGTACCTGGATGGGAGACCGCTGGGGATATACCAGGAAGCCGGTGTGAATGAGTGGTTGGTGGTGGTCAGAGGGTCTGTTGGCGCAGATGTGTGCAGCTGCGCTTCACACTACCCCAGGGGAAACTGTGGCTACAAAACATAGCTCACCACCACCAACTATGGAGTGAATGAAATACTCCTTTCCTTCTATGTAAAGTGCTTTGGGTGACTTGTGTCATTGGTAAAGCGCTATATAAATACCATTCCCATTCCCTTTCCCAAGTTTCTCTCAGTAAATACTGATGTGCTGCCTCCTACAGGTGAGGCTTGTTACTGTTCCCTCAGTCAGTTCAGTTCATTTGACAGAGCTCAGTTTGAACTCGAATCAGACCAATGACATCATCGACACAGGTGCGGACTTTAGCCCCAAAGTGCACCGAGTCCTGCAGACCAGTGAGTGTGAGCACACCCTAAGCCTCTCCTCTCTGGGCCTTCGTATGTTTTTGAGTCTCTCCTCCTTTAAGTCCAGTTGGCGCCCATACATTACTCAGTGACACAGCTGAGTGCATTAATGAAGTAAGAGGTGTTGGGGTCATTCCTCGTCTGGACCGGCTCTGATCAATAAACCTGATTTACACACAGTCCTGCTGCTCACGGGATGATACCAGGCTACAGGCTGATTTATACTGAGAACAGCCACCCACCAGGAGTGTATGAGGGAAACAGATGGAGGGAAAATGTACCAGTGTGCTCTTTGTACCAGTCCCAAGCCCAGAAAAAAAATGCAGACGGTTGATTCAAATGAAAAAAGTCTCCTTATGATTGCTATTATAGCTTCAGGGACCTTCTAACATTCATCAATCCCAGATTTTTCTGGGCTTGGGACCAGCACACAGAATGGATTAATTTTTTGGGTTTCCAACCACAAATTCTTATTTTTTTCTTCCTTAATGCCAGGTCCATGTCATGCAAATATGAAGTCTTTTACCTGAGCTTTTTGTGATAGGACTGTGTGGTAGTTTGGGCCTAAAAAATTGTTGGTGGGCCACATTTGGCACCCGGGATAGGCTCTAGCCAGTAATATTGTTCAGCAGTAACAGTATTCTTAGTGCGCATTCACACCAGACCAACCGAACTGTGCCCAAGTCCAGAATGCCCCTAAAACATGGCACGGTTGGTGCCCAGGTGGGGCACACTTCAGAAGTTTGGAGGAGATTGCCTCGGCGCGGTGTGGTTGCTGTCATGTACACAATGGTTCTTCTCACAGTAAAAAGTGAATAAAGTCTATAATCAACACCACTGACCTTCACATTCATGTTTCTGAAGAGAACAGACAGCGGCAGTAGTTTAGAAGCCTCTCATCCATCTGCCGCTGCCTTCGCTGCTGCTTATAGGTGGCTTTTATTCCAAAATGTGACAGAAGAAGGTATCTCATGAACAGGACTCAAATCAGACTCAAAATATTGCAGATACTTCATGCCATTGGGCTTACTTTTTCCACTACACCGGTATTAAAAGTGTTAGCAATTTTGCTTGTCATGTAAACAAACAGCGTCTCATGATGATGTAGTAACCTGTAGTTCTCAGAACTGGTGATGAAACCGACCAGATCGTTTGTTCCAGAGTGAGTGCAGCCAGCAGGGCTAAACACAGACGAATGGGCCAAGTGTGAATTCGTCCTTACTTGAGTACAGTTGGTCCTCTCCATTTGACCCGTCCTTCAATGCCACTGGGGTTAAACCTGTCAGGAGCAGAGGACCAGATCTGGTCTGGATCCTGGTTAGGACCTAGCTGGAGGATTGGCTTTTTTTGCATGTTTCAGGTTGATGTGGGAAACCGGTAGCGAAGCCTTTTGCTCTGGTTTGATTTTGATTTAGAACTGTCCTATCACAGTCGTTTATCTGCAGAGCATCTTATGAAAATGGAAGAGCTAACCAAGATAGCACTGGCTACTGAGCTAATGTAATAACTTCTGTTTAGGTCTTTCCTTTGTCTCCTGTTGTTCTGCGTCCTGTTTCCATTTTAACAACAGTAAAGTCTTGCTGACATCCCACGTAACCACCACATTCAAACAAACCCACTTTTTCTTTCACAAGTCTTTGTACAACTGGCTTCTGCTGGACCTTAAACTTCCAGTTCAGAGTTTAGCTTTGACATCTGATGCATCCTTTACCTTCAAGCGTGAACTTGAAATCCGCTCCTCCCCAGTACAAGGCAGTGGTTTTGGGTCAGTTGGAGGAAGTGTCGGGGAAGAGAGAAGTCTGTCTGTCTGTGCTTAGCTTCCCCTCGGTCCCAGACAGGAGGAAGAACCAGGATTTAAAGTCCTGAAGCTCAGGACTAAATAATACTGCCCTAAAAGTTACTTAGTCTGTGTCAAAGTAGTGTACTTCCGAACTTCTCCTCGGTCAGTGCTCAGTTTGTCCTCTGGTCAGGAGATGTTTCCTTAAAAATAAAGTAAAAACTGACCAATAATAACACCTCTGCCCCTCTGAGAAACCGTCATTGTCCTCTGTACTTCCTGCCGGAGTTAGATCCAGTAAATCCAAGATGGCGGCCGCTACTGTCAGCTCCTGTCCTTGTCCATAACTCAAGAGTCTGAACGGCATCATCCTTCAGTCTGTGTCCTTCAACAAACTGAACACAAACTCTTCACCAGCGACAGTTTCCCCAGATATATACAGAAATATTCTCAAGTGTCCTGGGTTTATGCTGAAGGAGAAAAACACAGAAAACAGAGAAAGAGTTCCGTGACAAAGGAAGCTCGAGATAATACAGAGAAAGTGTCTCCAGCTCTGACTTCCTCTGCCTCAGTCTAGGTTTACATATAAAAACCAGGAAGTGCCTAATATGGCCGTCTCCAGTGAGTCCCGTCGAAAGCCCAGCCCCCGCTCTGCATTAACTCAAATTTATGCAAAGGCTGTAAATGATTTATAACACACCGTTCAACAGAGGCATTTTTACAACAAGACGAGGAGAGAGGAGAGAGGAGAGGAGAGAGGAGTGAGGAGAGAGGAGAGAGGAAAGAGGTGAGGAGAGAGGAGAGAGAAGAGGAGAGAGGAGTGAGGAGAGAGGAGAGAGGTGATGAGAGAGGAGGGGTGAGAGGAGAAGAGAGAGGAGAGAGAGGAACTGGTTTATTCTGAGGCTCAGGCCTGGATCCTATTTTATTGGGGAGAGGTCACATGTTTAGGGTTGAGTCAGGGAAAAGCTCAGTTGGTTCCTGTCTGGGAGATGACCAGGTTTGTGGCCTGAGCGTTTCTCCACTCTCATGAACAGTGTGTGATCTGTACACCAGCCGTACAGTTAACCTATAACTGTACTTGGCCTGGCTGTCCTGCATTTGCCCAGTTATGTCCATTCAGGTGTGGCTGATTAAACTACACTGTCTCAGATATACTGCATTTTTTAAAAGATTTAGAGCTGTTTTAAGCTGCATTTGGAGAACTAAGAAAGTACACGCCTAATAGAGATGAATCTTCTTAGCTGACTCTGAACTCCATTCTTCTGACTTCCATAGCAGCATTTGTCATCAGTGTGTCCTGGAAGGCCCTGACGATTACTTATAAAAATAGAGGTAGACATCACCACTGCATCAGTGCCCTATAGCAATTTATAGGCATACATCACGTAAAAGCAACTACCTACATGTGATCACTTTGAAAAAATCAGTGACTCAGTGCCCAAAACTACAACATAAGTCACTTCTAGTGCATTTGAAATGTCAAAATTGAACTCAGCATCCCTTAGAACATAGAAAATGAAACCAATATCTTGAAGATTGGCAAATCTCGATAGAAATGACATTTTTACAGGTCCTGATGGACACCATCTTGAAAAATGACCGCCATCTTAGATTTTTGCATGGCAAATCAGGTAAAACTGATTGATATCTGAATCACTAACACTGTACCAAATTTCATGCTTGTATCACAATTTGCACAATCTTTGCATAGAGCTGGACCCTGACCACTTCACTGACCTAGAGTGTATTCCCATTACTAAATACAGGGTTATTATGAGACCAAATGGTTTCCTTAAATACAAATATATGTATACACAGGTTTTCTTAGACAGAAGCCAGGACCATTATTATAGCTAAGGCCTCACAGTCCTACACTTCTATGGTGCACCTTTAAAGTCTTCCTTTGCATCTCCTGAAATCACATCTATTCAAGCATCTGTCCTCTCTGAGCTTGGCTTTAATGTGAACATTTATGCACAAAGACTGAAGTCATTATTCAGCTCTGTGTATGTGAGGGGCTGGACCTTGAGAAGCCTGGGTGGATGGAGTTGGGCTGGAGGAGAGGAGCGCGCTGCGGTTATTCATCAGGAGAACGGCGTCAGCGGTGCAGAGAAAAATGGGCCCATTATTTGTGAGCGGTAATGGGCAATATTTGTGAGGTGGCCCTGAACGCGGCAGCACAGAGGGTTGGTGTAGAGAGACTAAAGGGGTAAAGGATGAGAGAGGCAGAGCACTGAAGGCCACATGTGAGGGACGTCAGGACAGGTGGAGGTGAAGGAGGTCTGTACGGTGAATGCAAGGAGAATATGAGGGGGAACAATCAGTTAAAAATGAAAAAAAAAACTGAGAGCATTCAAAAGCAAAAAGCCATTTCAACCATGTTTTATTCATAATAAATTAGACCAAACTGGTGGTTTTACCAATAGGGGGCAGTAGGCGACTGATGCGAGTGGGCGTAGGTTTGTCAACAACAACAGGAATGTCTAAAGCGTGGGCCACTCCGGGCTGATAAGGAAAAGTGATGGGTCTTTTGCAAACAAGAAGCAGCATCTGGCTGTATTCTGTGCTTACAAACTGCATAAAAATAATGATTACAAAATTCTTTACCAACACCATTCCTAATCACGACTCTGGAGTGAATGAAATACCCCTTCCCTTCTGTGTAAAGTGCTTTGGGTGACTTGTGTCATTGGTAAAGCGCTATATAAATACCATTCCCATTCCCATTAAACTAATAAATAAACAAGGAGCTATTTGGGAGCCATAAGAGCCAGACTGCCCATCACTAATAATGACTGGAGTGAAGCATTTGTGTGTTGCAGAGGTTTATTTACAGAAGCCTATTATCTGCTGCATATGTCTCTTTGTGGCTCTTTGGCCATCAGACATCTGCTTATGTAAAGTCAATAATAGAATACGTAGACAACGTCTGTGAAACCAGCTGCATCTGCGTCAGCTCGTCAGTGTAAAATAAAACTTTCTCCCTGTTTTCCAGTATATGCTATGGCCTTAACCGTTAACTGTTGTAATAAACTGTTTTAGCCTCAGTTGTCCACTCAGATGCACACAGACCGATCAGAAAGGCCACACATGAGCACAAAGTTAGTTAGAATTGTAACTCTAGTTCTCTGAGATAACCAGTGCTGTATTTAACACAGTTCTTTGTTCGTTTACATTTATTAATGACCACCCACATGCAATTTTTTAATATATAGTTATAGGCTAAGTGACTTTTGAGCATTAAAACTGGCTGTGGCTCTTTACAAATTAAAATTTTGTATTTTTGGGAACAATCAGCTCCTTGGATCCAGAAGGTTGAATAGTGAATAGTTATGAATATTGCAACTGCAGATACTACGCGTTGCTTGGTCCTGGGCCTGGGTCACTTTGCTGTGTCTGAAGCCAGGAGAGACGTGAGGAGACAGAGGTGTGGTGATGTGTGTCCCAACCTTTAGTGATACTTATAACCAACATGGCTGACAGGGGTCTCTTCCAACAAGTAGCTCACAAAACTTGTCTGCAGTGCGAGCGTGTCATTCGCTGTAGACAGACAAAATGCACCTCCAGCTGGACTAAATGTTTTTGTTTTGATGCTAAATCTGAGCTCAGATGACATTTTTATTACTATTTTTTTTAAATCATCATCCTCCTGTGTTAGTGTGGTGTTATTTGGCTGAGTAAAGAGGTCTTGGTGCAGGTCTTCGAGTGCATCCCAGCTCTGGTTAAACATAACTCTCTAAAGTCTGTAGAGAGTGGTCCCCTGCAGGTGGGAGATCTGTGCTGCCCCATTCAAGACCACTGGACCATGGCCTTGTACCCCCCTGAGACCCCCTCCTCTGCCCCTCCTACCCCCTGTAACCCCCGTCCTGTTTCCTCTGGGGCAGTATCACACAGAGCACAGGTGCTTACTACCCCTCTGTGTGTGTGTGTGTGTGTGTGTGTGTGTGTGTGTGTGTGTGTCTGCCCTCTGTGAACTCAGAGCTCAGACCATATTGTGTGAACCAACAATGGGCCTATTGTTCCTGAACGTGAAGGAACGTGCACAGAAGTACAAACCAAACCCCAGAAATGTTGGGATGTTTTTTTTAAATTTGAACAAAATAAAAACTAAAAGTCTTTCAAATCACATGAGCTAATATTTTATTCCCAATAGAACACAGATAACGCAACAAATGTTTACTCTGAGAAATTGTACACTTTTATGCATAAAAGGAGCTCATCTCAAATTTGGGTCAAATTTACAGGTCTCAAAATAGTTTGGACAGGGGCAACAAATGGCTGAAAAAGCAAGGCATTTTAAAAAGACTGAGCTGGGATAAGAACCAGCAACTAATTGTGTTAACTGATCTGAGGTCTGTAACAGGATTAGCTCTAAAGGGAAGTCTTAGAGCAGAAGTAAAGATGGGCAGAGGCTCTCCAGTCTGTGAAAGAGTGAAGAGGAAAAAGATTAAAGTGGAATACTTTAAAAACAATGTTCCTCAAAGGCTTTGCAGATCTCATCATCTACAGAGCAGGACATGGTCAAAAGGAAACCTCGATGGAAACCTACATCAGGCAAGAATGGAACCAAACTCAACACAAAACTCCAGAAACTCATAACCTCAATGTCCAGACGTCTTCAAACTGTTCTGAAAAGAAGAGGAGATGCTGCCTCATGGTAAACCTGCCCCTGTCCCAACTGAGACCTGAGTCTAAACCTGCCCCTGTCCCAACTGAGACCTGAGTCTAAACCTGCCCCTGTCCCAACTGAGACCTGAGGGTAAACCTGCCCCTGTCCCAACTGAGACCTGAGGGTAAACCTGCCCCTGTCCCAACTGAGACCTGAGGGTAAACCTGCCCCTGTCCCAACTGAGACCTGAGGGTAAACCTGCCCCTGTCCCAACTGAGACCTGAGGGTAAACCTGCCCCTGTCCCAACTGAGACCTGAGGGTAAACCTGCCCCTGTCCCAACTGAGACCTGAGGGTAAACCTGCCCCTGTCCCAACTGAGACCTGAGTCTAAACCTGCCCCTGTCCCAACTGAGACCTGAGTCTAAACCTGCCCCTGTCCCAACTGAGACCTGAGGGTAAACCTGCCCCTGTCCCAACTGAGACCTGAGGGTAAACCTGCCCCTGTCCCAACTGAGACCTGAGGGTAAACCTGCCCCTGTCCCAACTGAGACCTGAGTCTAAACCTGCCCCTGTCCCAACTGAGACCTGAGGGTAAACCTGCCCCTGTCCCAACTGAGACCTGAGGGTAAACCTGCCCCTGTCCCAACTGAGACCTGAGGGTAAACCTGCCCCTGTCCCAACTGAGACCTGAGGGTAAACCTGCCCCTGTCCCAACTGAGACCTGAGTCTAAACCTGCCCCTGTCCCAACTGAGACCTGAGTCTAAACCTGCCCCTGTCCCAACTGAGACCTGAGGGTAAACCTGCCCCTGTCCCAACTGAGACCTGAGGGTAAACCTGCCCCTGTCCCAACTGAGTCCTGAGTCTAAACCTGCCCCTGTCCCAACTGAGACCTGAGGGTAAACCTGCCCCTGTCCCAACTGAGACCTGAGGGTAAACCTGCCCCTGTCCCAACTGAGACCTGAGGGTAAACCTGCCCCTGTCCCAACTGAGACCTGAGGGTAAACCTGCCCCTGTCCCAACTGAGACCTGAGTCTAAACCTGCCCCTGTCCCAACTGAGACCTGAGGGTAAACCTGCCCCTGTCCCAACTGAGACCTGAGGGTAAACCTGCCCCTGTCCCAACTGAGACCTGAGGGTAAACCTGCCCCTGTCCCAACTGAGACCTGAGGGTAAACCTGCCCCTGTCCCAACTGAGACCTGTAGGCAGCACATTTGAAATGAGCTCATTTTGTGATAAAAGTGTCACATTTCTCAGAGTAAACATTTGTTCTGTTATCTGTGTTCTATTGGCTCATGTGGTTTGAAAGACGTTTGGTTTTCATTTTATTTAAATGTTAAAAACGTCCCAACACTTCTCGAATTCGGGTTGTTCAAGTAGTCCTTGTCCTTGTATATTCTTGGACTGGCTTGTTACGTCGGTCTGTGCTGCTTTAGTTCTGGTTTAGTCAATGACAACAGGAAGTAGTCGTGAGTCCGTGTCTCATACTGCTCTCTGATTGGTCGATACAGTTTAGCAGAGCTAGCAGAAACATTAAATGCTAATGAACAGTGAGTCACCTGTACAGCAGGGGTCAGAGGTCAGCTGTATCACACTGTGATGTCATGTGACCTCTGACCCCTGCAGTGTTTTTAAGCCGTAATCAGCCATGACCTCTGTGACCCCGGTGAGGTCACACAGCCTGACATCACCAGTCTGCATTCAAGACTAAACCAGGACTAAAACAGGACTAAACCAGGACTAAACCAGGACTAAAGCAGGACTAAACCAGGACTAAAACAGGACTAAAGCAGGACTAAAGCAGGACTAAACCAGGACTAAAACAGGACTAAAACAGGACTAAACCAAGACTAAAACAGGACTAAAACAGGACTGAACCAGGAAAAAAAACAGGACTAAAACAGGAGTAAACAGGACTAAAACAGGACTGAACCAGGAAAAAAAACAGGACTAAAACAGGAGTAAACAGGACTAAAACAGGACTAAACCAGGACAAAAAACAAAAAAACAGGACTAAACATGGACTAAAACAGGACTAAACCAGGACAAAAAACAGGACTAAACCAGGACTAAAACAGGAGTAAACCCGGACTAAACCAGGACTAAAACAGGACTAAAACAGTACTAAACCAGGACTAAACCAGGACTAAACCAGGAGTAAACCAGGACTAAATCAGGACAAAACCAGGACTAAAACAGGACTAAAACAGGACTAAAACAGGACTGAACCAGGACAAAAAAACAGGACTAAAACAGGACTAAACCAGGACAAAAAACAGGACTAAACCAGGACTAAACTTGGACTAAACCAGGACTAAAACAGGACTAAAACAGGACTAAACCAGGACTAAAATAGGACTAAACCAGGACTAAACCAGGACTAAAACAGGACTAAACCAGGACTAAAACAGGACTAAACCAGGACTAAACCAGGACTAAAACAGGACTAAACCAAGACTAAAACAGGACTAAAACAGGACTAAAACAGGACTAAACCAGGACTAAAACAGGACTAAACCAGGACTAAACCAGGACTAAAACAGGACTAAACCAAGACTAAAACAGGACTAAAACAGGACTAAAACAGGACTGAACCAGGACAAAAAAACAGGACTAAAACAGGACTAAACCAGGACTAAACCAGGACTAAACCAGGACTAAACCAGGACTAAAACCAGGACTAAAACAGGATTAAAACAGGACTAAAACAGGACTGAACCAGGACAAAAAAACAGGACTAAACCAAGAGTAAACCAGGACTAAATCAGGACAAAACCAGGACTAAAACAGGACTAAAACAGGACAGAGGACAAGACAGAGCAGCGCCTAAAATATTCGGAAGCTCAACGTCTTTTACACCTTCTTCAGTTCGGCTTCAGACATCACCAACAAACTCCCTCAGTTTCATATAAATGTAAACAAAGAATCTATCAAAAATGTATCAGAAGAAAAATATCTAGGAATTATTTATAGATTCTCAGTTAAATTTTAAAAGCCCTGTTAAAAACACAATTGTAAAGTCAAACATGAACTGCTTTAAGGTAATAAGAAAATGCCTGACTTTTGAATGTGCACAGATGTTTTTAAACTCAATGATCTTCTCTCATCTGTCACAGACAAACCAGACCACACTTAATCCAGCTGAGAGCCTTTACAACCGGTCCTGGAAGGTTTTAGAGCTAAAGCCAATTAGATATCATCACTGTAATGTTTTATCAAGATATAGCATTTTAACATTTAGAAATTTTATCAATTTCAACTTCCTGAAGCTGGCACTCAATTGTAGAAATGGCCTTGCCCCTGCAGCTCAGGGTTGCCATAAATTGACAACTATTTTATTTGTATTTTCTCCAGAATATTTTCTAAAAATCTGCCAAATGTTGCGAAAAGGAGCCCACATTTTATAAATCAGCTCCATGCTATTTTTTCCATCCCAAAGTGTTCAAAAGAAGCTCAATTGGGCATAAACCAGCCCAATCCGGCAACACTGTCTTTGTCCTTCTGTTGTTCTTGAGTCTATAAGTGTCTTGCTCATCACTGTTATCTTTTTACAGCCCATCTAGGGACAAATGCTGCAAATGAGCTTTTGCTAAAACCTTTATGCCTGCATGGGACTGAGGTTTTACAGTTTGTCTATCAAATAAACCTAATCAATAAATAAATCAAGCCTAAATCAGGCCTAAACCAGGACAAAACCAGGACAAAACCAGGGCTAGTCCAGGCCTAGACCAGGACTAAACTTTATTTTCCACATTAACCCCATATTAAAAAGCCTTATACTCAGGTCTGTGTGTGAAGATAAGGATCAGTCTCTCTCCATTACCCATCATGCCCTGCGCTCTGCCGCTCCCTGATGACAGGCACTAATCACGTCTGGTTAGTGAGCCGCTACCGCCTCATCCTCTGACCCCCCAGGCTCAACCTCTGACCCCCCCGGCCACATGATGAGTGTGTGTGACCTCTGACCCGTGGATAATTAAAGAGGTGTGAGCGCATCGAGGATCTGTCTGAGGAGATTAAAACCAGATTGAGACCTGGTCTAGTCCAGGTTTAGAGATGTCCAGGTTTAGAGACTGAGACCTTGTCTCGTCCTGGCTTGAGGTGGCATGACCTGATTATTCCTTACCTTGGTTTGATCATCTGTATTTTGAGACACTTGAGTAATCCTGTACACTCTGGCGCTGTGTTTCTGAGGCCTCTGAACGCTTGGTTTTACCACAAAGCTCCTCCTCTTTCACAAAAACCCGCCCACTCCAGGAAGCACTGACCAATCAACAACAAGCCCTCTACATCCAGTCTGCTCTCATTCATTTATCCAGAAAACAGTGCACAGCTCTGTTTCCACTGATTCCTCACAGACATTTTTACTTTGGGAGGAAAATGAATCAGACACAAAGTTTAAGGAAGTAACGGCTTTTTTTCTTTGATTATGTTCAAAAGAAGGTAACAGTCTGCTGCCCTCTGCTGGTCTCTTCACCTGTTTCTTTATGGCACCAGTAGAGTACTTTTTAAAAGCGTTCTCTTTTAGTCTCATAATGTTTTTAAAGACTGTAAAATGTGCTGGTGTTCTAGAGGAGACCAAGACTGAGTTAAAAATATGAAGAAAAGCAGAATATAGACACTTTAAACTACAACACATTTTAAATATATATATAATGTTTACATTTCTTTCTTCCATAAAATGTTTTTTGTTGGGAAGGCAGCCATGTTGAAAAGTCAAGAAAAGGAGACTACCACACGTGGCATATTTTTACAGCTACTGTTGTTCTCTGTATGAAACATCAGGACTTAGCAGTGCGGCATGTGTTCGTGAGATATCAGCAAAAAACTAAATGTGCACTAAAGAGTACAAACATGCATATCTGGAGAATACAGAGTATCTGGAACATGCCATGTGCTGAGAGAGGAGGTTTTATAAGCACAACAGAGCAGTAAAGCCTCAAAAACAAGAAGACAGAATGTCTATTTGTTTATTTATGATGAAAATCATTCTTTAAATAACATACTTGTAACTTTGCCTTTTGTAAAAATCCAATTAAGGCCAGCAGGTCATTGTGCATTTACTTGCAGTTATTAAAGGATTCATTGTAAAAATAACCGACAGATTAATAAATTTTCAAAACAATTGTTAGTTGCAGCCCTACTCTAAAACAGATTTAAACCAGGTCTAAACCAGGTCTAACCCTCTCA
This sequence comes from Bostrychus sinensis, assembly GCA_020698575.1. NCBI lineage: Eukaryota > Metazoa > Chordata > Actinopteri > Gobiiformes > Eleotridae > Bostrychus > Bostrychus sinensis. The sequence goes on from CM036242.1 coordinate 42,594,502, forward strand.
AAGACCTCAGTAGTTCCTCTCAGTCCTTTATTGTTCCGTTTCATTCCCCTCTGTAGTCTTCAGTCTGTGGTGTGCTGTTTGTTTCTGTTTCTCATTCCGGTCTCTTTCTGCACTCGTCCCATGGATCGATCAAGCTGGAGCAGCTTTCAGAGTCCTGTCCCGACCACAAAGGTCACATTAGGAAGAAAAGACCAGGATTTAATAAAACCGGCCCTGCTCTGGACTCACTGCCTTTAATCGTGTTCTATTGATTTTTCCTCTGGTCTCAGACTCGCACTCATTTCAGAGCAATCAGGAGCAAGGTGAGCCCCCCTGAACCAAAGTCAAACACCTGCAGCCAGGAACCCACTTTAGACCGAGTTTAGACCTGGTTTAGACCTGACTTAGACCTGGTTTAGACCTGGTTTAGACTTGGATTAGACCTGGTTTAGACCTGGTTTAGACCTGACTTAGACCTGGTTTAGATCTGGTTTAGACATAAATTTGGACCGGCTTTTGACCTGGTTTGGTCCTGAGTTAGACCTGATTTAGACTTGTCTGCTCAGTGCACAGCTCTGTTTCCACTGATTCCTCATGACATTTTTCTGAGTCATGTTCCTCTGAGTCATGTGTGTGATTGTTCATCTGAGTCATATTCCTGAGTCATGTGTGTCACTGTTCCCCCGAGTCATGTGTGTCACTGTTCCTCTGAGTCATGTGTGTCATTGTTCCTCTGAGCCATGCTCATCTGAGTCATGTTCCTCTTAGTCATGTATGTCACTGTTCCTCTAAGTCATATTCCTCCGAGTCATGTGTGTCACTGTTCCTCTGAGCCATGTTCCTTCGAGTTATGTTTCTCTGAGTAATTTTTTTCTGGGTCATGTTCCTCTGAGTCATGTGTGTCACTGTTCCTCTGAGTCATGTTCCTCTTAGTCATGTATGTCACTGTTCCTCTAAGTCATGTTCCTCTGCTCGGTGTACAGCTCTGTTTCCACTGATTCCTCATGACATTTGTCATTTTGGAGTCAAATGGCATCAGACAAAATGTTTCAGGAAGTGAAAAGCTCTTTTTGACTGATTATGTTCAAAAGCTCTGCTGCCCTCTGCTAATCTCTTTTAGTCCCATAATATTTCTAAAGGCTGTAAAACACTGCTGATCTAGAGGAGACAAAGACTTGAGTTAAAAATATTACGAAAAGCCAAATATAAACCTTTTAATGTTATTTACTTGGTACCAACCACAGCCGAGGGACATAGACAAACTTTTGATGCTTCAGAAATAATATAAAATGGTTGATAAATGTTGCTACACTTAAAACTGTTTTCAAAATATATATATTCCTCTGTTTGACTCTCTCCACTCTTATCTGTTTATGCCTCATTTGTATTTTTCATTTTGTCCCATCTGAGTGAAGGTTATCTCAAAGTGCTTTTTAACACGCTCTCCCTCCATTTATGAACATTACATCAAGGTATATATCTCAGTCATCTCTCAGTCATAAAATAAACATCTTTTGTCCCATGATTTCAGAGAAACAGCAGCTTAACCCTGATGAGCCGCAACAGAAGTCACTGAGGCAGAGGAGATGGATTTAAGGAGTGACTGACGCCCCCTGCTGCCAACGATGGGGACTGGACAGAGCATAAAATGACTATTTAGCACGGCTGTTAGCAACATGAAGCTAACAGATAAATGAACTTACTGCCTTTGTAGTGACAGTGGTTTAGGTGCTGAAATTATCAGAATGAGTTAGTCTTATACAGCTCTTATCTAGTCACTTTACAGTTTTCTTTTTTTTTTTTTTTTTTTTTTTTAGCATTTTCATTCCAGTCTGAAACATCTGAAAGGAGCTGGGGATAAACTGAGTTTGTAGGCACATGCTGATGTAAAAAAAAAAAAAAAAAAAAAATCAAAAAAGTTAATAGTTTAACATTTGGACATGAAAAGTGATTTAAGTTGTACATTATGGAAAATAAGATGGATTGCAGCTGTGTGTGACGTCATTCACGGAGCCATGGCTCATTTATTTGTTTTATTGTGTGTCTGAACTGTGTATAAGGGCTACAAGCCATCCATCCATCTATCACAACAAATAAAGCACTTTACAATACCTTATGGAACACATAAAGAAAAGATCTGTGATCATTTGATACTGAAGTCATGTGTGCTTTTGACTCATGCTCCTCTGAGACATGTGTGTCACTGTTCCTCTGAGTCATGGTTGGACCATGACTGATGTAAACTGGGCCATGTTTTATGCTGAGTTTGATTAAGGCTGATTTTGAACACTTAGAGCTGTTTCAAATAATGTTTTACATTTCAATTCCTCAGTCCAGTCCAGTCATGTGTGTCGCTGTTCCTCTGGGTCATGTGTGTCGCTGTTCCTCTGAGTCATGTTCCTCTGAGCCATGTGTGCCACTGTTCCTCTGAGTCATGTTTCTCTGAGTCACGTGTATCACTGTTCTTCTGAGTCATGTTCCTCCGTGTCATGTGTGTCACTCTTCCTCTGAGCCATGTTCTTCTGAATCATGTTCCTCTGAGTCATGTGTGTCACTGTTCCTCTGAGTTATATGTGCCACTGGTCGTCAGAGCCATGTTCCTCTGAGTGATGTTCTTCTGAGTCATGTGTGCCACTGTTCCTCTGAGTCATATTCCTCTGAGTCGTGTTCCTCTGAGTCATGTATGCCACTGTTCCTCTGAGTCATGTTCCTCTAAGTCATGTGTGTCACTGTTCCTCTGAGTCATGTGTGTCACTTTTCCTCTGTGTCCTGGTGCTGTGGACAAACAAGAAACACTTTCACATCACTTTAAGGTGTTCTTATAAGTCATGTGTGTCACTGTCCCTCAGAGTCATGTGTGTCACTGTCCCTCTGAGCCATGTGTGTCACTGTCCCTCTGAGTCATGTGTGTCTCTGTCCCTCTGAGTCATGTGTGTCGCTGTTCCTCTAAGTCATGTTCCTGAGTCATGTTCCTCTGAGTCATGTGTGTCACTGTTCATCTGAGCCATGTTCCTCTGAGTCGTGTTCCTCTGAGTCATGTGTGCCACTGTTCCTCTGAGTCATGTTCCTCTAAGTCATGTGTGTCACTGTTCCTCTGAGTCATGTGTGTCACTTTTCCTCTGTGTCCTGGTGCTGTGGACAAACAAGAAACACTTTCACATCACTTTAAGGTGTTCATTTACCTTGGCAGACTTTGCTGTGTATCTGTATTCAATACTTGGGAAGTACTCAAATGGAAGTACTTATATTGGTTTAAAAACGTGTTATCGGTGCGTCCCTGTTCACCAGTAACAAACTTTCTTCCATATTACGTTTTATTGTTGCAATAAACTGTCAGCCAACTATTTGTGAGCAGCAGTTTTCAAAGCTGTGCTCCAACATTAACACCACTTAACCCCCTCCTGACTCCTCCTGACTCCTCCTCTCTGTTATTTTCTTAATTCCTTTGTCCTTTAGCTCCTCGTGCACCTCGTCTGAAGTTAATCAGAATGCCACACAGTTTGTCCGGTACATACAGAGGTGAGAGCGCGGGGCCCGGACCAATAAAACGACCGTTTAACTTAATGATACGTTTGGAAATGTCGCTGATAAAAGCTGCGTGGACGAACCAAACATGGTCCATTTTAAGAGCCCAGTGGCATTTCCTGCTGTTAATCTGAATGTGGATGATATAATAAAAGGGAATAGACAGTGATTATTGTGGGGTAAATGCCACAGGAGCCTGAGGAGGGGCCCCTGACTCCAACAGAAACACAGAGACTCTGCAACAAGACTAGAACCAGAACTCAAGGCAACTTTTACAGCTGTGAAAAATGCAGAGGCTGTGTATTAATCAGTAGTTTTATCACAAACAACTTTTACTTCTGCTTGCGTAACATTATTTTGAAGAAACAACTGCATTCCATTTGTTCAAGTCTCCCCTTTCTGTCTCATTGTTTTAATGTTGTTCCTCATCAGAAACAGACCTGGAGTTGTGTTCTCTTTGAGTAATTCTGTGTTCTCTGGCACTGAGTTTCTGAGGCCTCATGATCCTCTGCCTCTCTCACGAAGCCCCGCCCACTCCAGGAAGCAGTGACCAATCAACAAAAAGCCCTCTACATCCAGTCTGTTCTCTTTCATTTATCCAAAAGCACTATGTAAAACTCTGTTTCCACTGATTCCTCACAGACATTTTTACTTTGGGAGGAAAATGGGATCAGACACAAAGTTAAGGAAGTAAGCTTTTTTCAGTTTTTTTTCTCTGTTTCTGTTCAAACAGGATCTGCCCTCTGTTGCCCTCTGCTGGTCTCATCTCCTGTTTTCTTTTTAAAAATGTTCTCTTTTAGTCCCATAATGTTTTTAAAGGCTGTAAAACACTGCTGTTCTAGAGGAGACCAAGACTGAGTTAATAATATGAATAAAAGCAGAATATATAATTTTATCAATGCTTAAAACTGAAAGTAGGCATATTTTTCTTTTTTTTTCCCCAAAGAAGTTCATCTGGTCTTCCACAACAGTTCATTAGCGGTTATATTTTTATCAGACCAGTACTGCGTTTCTGTATCTTGACATGTTCTCAAACCTGTTTGAATCAGCTGACAAGCAATGTCACAGCAACATCATGTGACCGTCTGAGGGAGGCCGCAGGAAGTGATCCAAACATGTGGAGGTATGGACCCACAGTACTGGTCTGATAAAAAGAAAACTAACTACACAACATATAATTATACACTGGCAGACTCAAAAACGGGACGCCTCTATTGGAGATAATAAGAGAAGTTACCCAGAATATTTAAGCTCTACATACATCTGTATACACAGAGAAACGGTGCAAAAACAAACAAACAAACAAACAAACAAACAAACAAAAAAAGAAAGAAAACTGTAGTTAAAAGGGAAGCAGCAAAGACAGTAGGTTTAATGAGGCTGAGATAATGGATGGCTCACATTTATCTGAAGATAAAACTGTGGGGCTCAGCTTCAAATTAAAGTAAAGCTGTAGGAAATGTGTCCTCTGCATTTGACCCATCCTTTAAAATCTCTGGGGTTAAACTTGTCAGGAGCAGAGGCCCAGGTCTGAGCCAGGATCCTGGTCAGGACCTAGCTGCAGGGTTAGCCTGTTGTGCATGCTTTAGGTTGATGGGGAAACCCACCCAGACACAGGGAGAACATACAAACTCCACACGGTCTGGGAATCAAACCCGGGACCTGCTTGCTGTGAGATGACTCATTTTAAGTGTTTTATACAATTAAAAGCACAAAGGTTAACTGTTCTGTTGTTGTGGATGAGTGCTGGGGTTGGAAAGACTGGGTGACAGATTTTGACGGGACAGTTTAATCGTCCTTTGATTAGGTCAGACATTATTGTTTTGTTTTAAGTGTTACCTTTGCCTCCTGACTCCTCTCTAACAGGTTGCGTCCCTGCGTCTGACCTTACCCGCTCTGTGATTACCTGTGATTAATGACGTCTAAGTGCATGGAGCTGAGGTTAAGACACGGCGGGCGCGCGGCGAGGAGGGGGCCCCGGGCTGCGCTCTGTAAATAACTTGTTTAGAGGAAGGATACGGCGCAGTAATTACAAAGTACCGCCGGTGTAATTCCTCTTGGAGCCACAGTCGGTAATTCAAACGCACGGACAAGGTGAGGGCAAGGCCGCGCTCCCCGAGATCAATATTTCATTTACTCTCTCCATCGAACGACACGAGCGCGAGATTTCCTCTGGGTCCACACGCCAACGCAGCGCTGAGGGAGAGAGAGGAGAAGGAGCTGCAGGAGAGGAGATGGAGAGAGAGAGGAGAAGGAGCTGCAGGAGAGGAGATGGAGAGAGAGAGAGGAGAAGGAGCTGTAGGAGAGGAGATGGAGAGAGAGAGGAGAAGGAGCTGCAGGAGAGGAGATGGAGAGAGAGAGAGGAGAAGGAGCTGTAGGAGAGGAGATGGAGAGAGAGAGGAGAAGGAGCTGCAAGAGAGGAGATGGAGAGAGAGGAGAAGGAGCTGTAGGAGAGGCGATGGAGAGAGAGAGGAGAAAGAGCTGCAAGAGAGGAGATGGAGAGAGAGAGGAGAAGGAGCTGCAAGAGAGGAGATGGAGAGAGAGAGGAGAAGGAGCTGTAGGAGAGGAGATGGAGAGAGAGAGGAGAAAGAGCTGCAAGAGAGGAGATGGAGAGAGAGAGGAGAAGGAGCTGCAAGAGAGGAGATGGAGAGAGAGAGGAGAAGGAGCTGTAGGAGAGGAGATGGAGAGAGAGAGGAGAAGGAGCTGCAAGAGAGGAGATGGAGAGAGAGAGAGGAGAAGGAGCTGTAGGAGAGGAGATGGAGAGAGAGAGGAGAAGGAGCTGCAAGAGAGGAGATGGAGAGAGAGAGGAGAAGGAGCTGTAGGAGAGGAGATGGAGAGAGAGAGGAGAAGGAGCTGCAAGAGAGGAGATGGAGAGAGAGGAGAAGGAGCTGTAGGAGAGGCGATGGAGAGAGAGAGGAGAAAGAGCTGCAAGAGAGGAGATGGAGAGAGAGAGGAGAAGGAGCTGCAAGAGAGGAGATGGAGAGAGAGAGGAGAAGGAGCTGTAGGAGAGGAGATGGAGAGAGAGAGGAGAAGGAGCTGCAAGAGAGGAGATGGAGAGAGAGAGGAGAAGGAGCTGTAGGAGAGGAGATGGAGAGAGAGAGGAGAAGGAGCTGTAGGAGAGGAGATGGAGAGAGAGAGGAGAAGGAGCTGCAGGAGAGGAGATGGAGAGAGAGAGGAGAAGGAGCTGCAAGAGAGGAGATGGAGAGAGAGGAGAAGGAGCTGTAGGAGAGGCGATGGAGAGAGAGAGGAGAAAGAGCTGCAAGAGAGGAGATGGAGAGAGAGAGGAGAAGGAGCTGCAAGAGAGGAGATGGAGAGAGAGAGGAGAAGGAGCTGTAGGAGAGGAGATGGAGAGAGAGAGGAGAAGGAGCTGCAAGAGAGGAGATGGAGAGAGAGAGGAGAACGAGCTGTAGGAGAGGAGATGGAGAGAGAGAGGAGAAGGAGCTGTAGGAGAGGAGATGGAGAGAGAGAGGAGAAGGAGCTGTAGGAGAGGAGATGGAGAGAGAGAGAGAGGAGAAGGAGCTGCAGGAGAGCAGATGGAGAGAGAGAGGAGAAGGAGCTGTAGGAGAGGAGATGGAGAGAGAGAGAGAGGAGAAGGAGCTGCAGGAGAGCAGATGGAGAGAGAGAGGAGAAGGAGCTGTAGGAGAGGAGATGGAGAGAGAGAGGAGAAGGAGCTGTAGGAGAGGAGATGGAGAGAGAGAGAGAGGAGAAGGAGCTGCTGCAGCATATTCAGGGGATATGTGGCGTTTCTGCAGAAGTTAAACAGGAATAAAAACTTGAGAAATATTTGTTTTGTCAGAACCTTAATTATTTTCAGGCCATCAGCAGTTTTAAAACAAATAACACCAGAATTCCTGGAGTCCTCAGTCGGTGTCACGGTCTGGAAAGACATTTGAGAATTTGCGATAATAACTGTGTTGGAGATGTATTTCATGTGAAATCTTGAGGTGATGAAATGTACAGAAACATATTTGCCCAAATTTTATTTAAAGTGTCCATCATTGTGTAAGCTTGTATTATTACTTCAGTTTGAAAAAACTAAAATAGTTGGGTGCCTTTCTGGAAGGGGTTCTTCCTTAATAACAGTGAATTACTGTTGTTTTTCAGTGTTTATTACTTATTGTTATTTGACATAAAATGAAATAAAAGGAGTAAAAGTAGTACTTGTAATAATAGTGGTAGTAGTAGTAGTAGCAATAGTAGAATTCCTCTGGGTCCACATGCCAGACTCAAGAGTGATGTAGAAAGAGGGGCAGGAGAAGTAAAAGAACAGTAATGGTAAAAGGATGAGAGAGTGTAGTAGTAACAGTTGTAGTAGTAGTTGCAGTAGTAGTAGTAGTAGTAGTAGTAGTAGTAGTAGTAGTAGTAGTAGAAGTCCTCAGGGTCTACTGTACTCTCAGGAGTGAAGCTGAGGGAAGTGAGAGCAGCAGTGACAGTAACAGAACATGCTGGAGTTAAATCCGTCAGAAGCAGTGGACCAGTTCTGAGCCAGGATCCTGGTCAGGACCTAGTTGCAGGATTAGCCTGTGCATGTTTTAGGTTGATGATGGGCCGCTCGCGAACGAGCCGGCTCTAAGAGACGATTCTTTGGAGTGAATCGGAAAAGCTGATTCCCGTAGATGAGAGCTGAACATTCAGCTGCTCCTGCTCAGCTCTGCTAAAAATCCACCCAAGCAAAATGGAATTTATTTTTGATGGGCACAGCATGCAGCCAACCACATATGAGGACAGAGTAGGATCATGTCATCAGCTCCGAAGACAGCGGTGTAGATCTTACTGGAGACAGCAACAAAGTGTTTTTGTTTTTTTTGTTTGTTTGTTTGTTGTTTTTTTTACATATAAAAACACAAGTTAGGCCTAAAAACAAATCATTTATTTCTTTCCCCATGACTTCTGACTGTTACCAACACTACTGCCAGAGATACCCCCCAAAAACAGGACTAAACCAGGCTAAACCAGAATTAAACCAGGACTAAACCAGGACTAAACCAGGACTAAACCAGAATTAAATCAGAATTAAACCAGGACTAAACCAGGACTAAACCAGGATTAAACCAGGACTAAACCAGGGCTAAACCAGGGCTAAACCAGAATTAAATCAGAATTAAACCAGGACTAAACCAGGGCTAAACCAGGGCTAAACCAGAATTAAATCAGAATTAAACCAGGACTAAACCAGGACTAAACCAGGATTAAACCAGGACTAAACCAGGACTAAACCAGGACTAAACTGGGATAAAAGTCAGCTGTGTTTTGTAGAGCAGAGTGTGTTAACTGCAGGTGTTGACTCTGTATTGATTATCACTGAGCGAGGAGTCACACATTAACCTCCACTTACAGCCATCTGTCCAGAGACTCCACAGTTTACCCACAATTCACAGGGCCATGTGGGTATAACCCCAGCTCACCCCATCACAGGTAACAGTATCAGGAGACAGGAGGCCTAGAGGAAGACCAGAGAGGAGGGCTATTTTTATTTTTAATTTTTTCTCTCTTCTCTAAAGCAGCAGAGCTGTTTCCAGTGGACTCTCTGGATCCAGACCTATCCCAGTCGTTTCTCTGCAGCTCTGTCTCACAGAAGCAGAAGATAATCTCCTCTCAGAAATAACCAAGATGGCTGTGGCTTATACAGAATCAATGTAATAACTTCTCTCTGATCAACAGCGTTTAGGTCTTTCCTTCATCTCCTGTTGGTTCTGCTGAAGTCCTTGTTGTTGTTCATTCCTCTGTGGGATTTTTGTCTTTGTCAAGTTCTAAACCAGGAGTGAACTAGGTCTAAACCAGGACTACATCTGGTATTAAACCAAGGCAGAACCAGACCTAAACCAGAACTAAACCAAGTCTTAAAAGGGTCTAAAGCTGGACAAAACCAGGTCTAAACCAGAGCTAAGCAAGTACTAACCTAGGACTAAAGCTAATTTAAACCAGGATGGAACCAGGACTATATCAGAACTAGAGAAGATCCAAACAGGACTAAAATTTAAACCAAGACAAAGGTAGGGCTACACCAGATCTAGAGCAGGACAGTCAGACCAAAGCCAGAGTCGGATATTTTGTGGCAGACTCCTCGTCTTTTGGCTCCCTCACAGAATCCTTGCTTCCTTCTTCCCTTCTTTCCTCTCCTCCTCGAGCTCTGCCTGATGAATATTTCTCTTTGAGTGAATCCAGCTTTTCCTCTGTGTTTTCCTCAGAGACAGGCGTGAGGAGAATCAGAATCCTCCTCCAAACGTTCGGCATGGACCCACTTTTAAAGCTAAAAACATTAGCTTAGCATGTTCTGAATGTGGAAACTGTTCATCTAAAAGCAGAATGGACATCTGGTTTAGAAGATGGAAGGATAAAGACTTGTCTACTGGATTCAGGAACATCCACCCTCTCTCAAAACCTTTACATACATGTGAGGACAGTTATGGAAAGGTCATAATAATAATAATAATAATAATAATAATAATAGAAAAAGATTTTTTTCCTTAATTCTCAGCCAATTTACAATTTTAATAGATTTTTTCTCATGTTGGCTAACATGAAAAACTATGTTAATGTAGGTTTATTGTTTTTAAATGAGATTATTGCAGCATTTTATCCAGGGCTTGACATTAGCAGCAGCCAACCGGCCAAATACTGGTAGATTCCCATTTTGGCTGGTAGCACGTTTAGTCTCACTAGTCACTTTGGTTGGTTCAATTTTATGCATGTATCTTAACTTTAGAAGTCATTAATTCCTTTTGCTATGTTTCAGTGGCCACCAGGGGCGGACTGGGACAGAAAAACAGCCCTGGAGTCTGCCCAGCCCCCCCCCCCCCCCCCCCCCCCCCGTCCCTCAAAAAAAAAAAAAAAAAGCACAATTCATGGTTGAGGTCAGGTTTAGGCCTGGGTTTGTAGAGGTTTAGTTCCAGATTTGAATCTGATTTGATCCTGATTAAGCCCTGGTTTTGTCCCTGTTTAGACCTAGTTTAGACCTGGTTTAGCTATAGTTTTGGACAGCGTATACCTATTTTAGTTAGGGTTTAGTCTTGGTTAGACCTGGTTGTGTCATGTTTTAGATATAGTTTAGACCTGGATTACACTATGACTTATTATTGGAGGGCTTGGGAACATCCCTGGATTTAATTCACATTAGATATAGTTGCAATAGTAGGTTTAAAAGCTGTCATCTGGACTTGGTTTTAAAGTTGAAGACGTTTCACCTTTTATCCAAGAGGCTTTCTCAATTCTGAAATTTGATTTGGCTGTAAGAGAGCTCTCTTTAAAACCAAGTCCAGATGACAGCATTTAAACCTACTATTGCAATGGAATCAGCCTGGATGAATGAGAGTCTTCACAGACATATTAGATATAATATTATTCTTATTATTCATATTGTTATTGTTATGATAGTGTTTTAGAGCTATGTATAGGAGGTGGAATAAATATGTCATAGCCTAAATAGCTATGAAAGCCCTGTGTTTCATACAGTAAGCTATACTCACCACTTGCTCTGTACACGGCTCTAACTGAGGTAAAACTTCATCTGGTTCTGTGGGTCCCTGAGCCTGAGCAGCGCTGGGCCCCCACCACACTCAGCCTCTTCATCCTCATGTTGTGCTGTACTGGTGGATGTGGCTTTAGCACTGCTGCTGTCAAACACTTCTGTTATATTTTTACACTTGGACGCCTCACATGCAAGCGACTTAAGCTTCTTTTCCCTGACTTTCTCTGCTCCGCCCTTCTCCTTTCGTTTTATTAACCGTTTTTTATCCATTACGTAAACGCACCGCAGCCTCTGCTCACGCGCCACCGCCGTCTTCACGGCCGCCTGTCGGCTGCTTCTTGCGGACTTGTTCGAGTGCCTGACTGCATTGAGTGGCTGCAGCTGTTCTGCTTTCTTCTTCTACTCTGCTGTTGCGCATCAGCGCAGCTGCGCCCTCTCTGGTCTGGTTGTGTATGTGTTTATGGAGTCAATGTAAAACGGGCCCATCGGCCGTCTCAGCGACCGGCTGCTTCTGTGATCCTCCAGAATGCACAGATGGCCAGTCCACCCCTGGTGGCCACCTAATTTAGTACAGAATAATTCATCATGATCTGACCAAAAAACAATAACAAAAACACGTATTAGGATCGAGACCACATGCAAAAAGATCACATTTTTTCTACCTAGGTAAAACTCCAATTCCAATTCCATTTCATAAATTCTTGTCTACACATAAAACCAAGCATTACATTTCATTATGTAGTATCCTACAAAATACGATAAAGTAATAAAATAATCATTTCAGCTAATTAAATTCTGGCTTTTGCAACAGTGGCCAATGAGCAAAAAAAAAAGTTTATTTCAAGCCCTGATTGTGATTATAGAAAAAAAAAAAATTAATAACAAATGTTTTAGAGGATGCCACATGGACGGAGATAAGATTTACTCTGTCGAGTTAAATCTGTTTATTGATATTTGATAAATCCCTGTGCATACATAAAATGAAATTTTACATTTCTTTAAGCTTATCATACAATACACAGAAACCTAACTAATTAAATTCTGGCTAGTAAAAACACTCGAGGCTAGTAACTATTGACAAAGATGAGCCACGGTGGCCAGTAAGAAAAAAAGTTAATGTCAAGCCCTGGTTGTAATATTTGTATTTTAGCTTTTTATTCTATTTACAGAAAAGCAGCCAGGCATCAGCAAAGTCACAAAGACAATACTGAAGACATTCATGTCTTTTAGCTTTAGCTGCTTCTAATGACCAGGTTTATTATAATTATATTATAATACACCATTATCCACCAGAGAGGCCTCCTGTGAAAAGATGCTAACTCCAGAGCAGGTGGCTAATTAGCACATAAACAAAGACACGTATGTTAGCGCTGCTGCTGTTTGTTGTTGTTCATTTTGGCCAAACTGCTGACCCGCCTAAACAAGGACATTACAGAGGTAAAAGGACTATTTTCTCTGGGATTATTTGTGTTTTTAGTGTCTGCAGAGTCTCCACAGTCAGTATTTAATATGATCTGGAGCTAACAGTAGCATTAGCCACAACACAGGAAACTTGCACTTGCAGGAAGCTATTTCAGCTAAATTTGAAATCATCCCAAATTAAAAACATAAATCAATCCAAATTAATTCGAATTATCATTTTTATATTAAGCTTGGACAAAGGTTGGAGGAAGAGGAGAGAACACAGAGAAGACCCTGCACACTCAGAGAGATCAGGAGTCCAACCCACAACCTCCTCCTCACTGAGAGACAGCAGGAGACGGGCTAACCACTCTGCCACTGTGCAGCCCATAACAATACTTCACGTTTCAAGAGTACTAAATTAAAACCTTTACACATACGTTTGGGAACTTCACAGCCAACTAAAAAAGTCCTGAGCTCTTGGTTTTGCCCCAGTCCTCTCTCTTGCCCCTGTCCTGCTGCAGTGTGTCTTTAAAAGAGACAGTCCCACCCCGGCGCTGCTCTCCTCCCTGGTCCTGGAGACAGAGACCGGGCCTAACGAGATTCTCCTCTGGACTATAGATCCGATTAGGCCCGGCTTTATTACATCAGGCTCCATTTACGAGGCTTAAGCAGGACTCGGGTCTGACCTTGTCAAAGACAGAGCTCCAAGCCAACAGTGGAGAGGAGTCTGTCCCGCACTGCAGCCTCGGGACGGGCACGAGCCTGGGGATGGACACAGTCAGGACTCAACAACAGACAAACATGAAGAGAAAACAGAAGGAATGTGATCAGCCATCTATCAGCCATTTCTGCACAGTGGCATTATTTTTGAGCTGGAAGTCAAATAAAAAAAATTTAAAAAAGTGGGGACGAATGAAGAGGATCAAGCTGCTGAAAGAATATCCCAAAAAAACTCAAGGTCTTAGTCTTAGTTTGGTCCTGGTCTAAACCCTTAATAATAAAACCTATTTAAGTCCCCTGTGGTGCTCTAAAACACTGCAGTCGCGTTACATGTCTCAGTTACGCCTGTGGGCTGAACCTGATGAGAGACACTGCACAGATGAACCTCTGTAAAGACCGGGACGGGGAGGAGGTCCAGAGCTCTGTCCCTGGATCAATACAATACACCGCTTTAGGCTGTCATGGCAGAGCTCCTGAAAGCTCTCTATGTCTTTAAGGTAAAGTCCTGTTGTCCAGTGGTTTAAACCTGGTTTTGTCCTGTCTTACTCCTTGTTTAGTTCCTGTTTAGACCTAGTTTTGTTCTGTTTTAATCCAGGTTTAGTTCTTGTGTAGACTTGCTCTTTGAGGTCCAAACCTATAGGATTTATTATGTTAAATATTAAAACTCTATGATTTTTTTTCTCAGATGATTCCTGTGATATTAGCCTTGACTTCTCTATGACGCTGAAGGAATGTCCTCTCTCCCATAAGTTTGTTTGCACAGGTATAAAAAATGCCTTACATACATGAGCATGGCATTCACAAACACATAACATTAATCTGAACATTGACAAAGTAAACAAGGCAACAGACCGACTGGATTCTCTACTGATTTAGTGCTGTGATGGCCGAAGCTGTGAGACTGTGTTGATCAAAGCTGTATTTATTATCTATTGTCATTCCTAATAATCTACAGTTTCTATTTAGGTAAAGATGATTTTTTTCATGAAAAGGCCCAAACTTTTTGGCATTGTCTGTGTATTTCAGGATTGCAATGGTAGGTGAGAGGCTGGTGCTGTCATTTGTCTATAAGGTGTAAAGAAACGGGCTTGACACGCAGCCCTGTGGTGCTCCGGTGTTGGTGAGGAGTGGAGCTGTCTGTTGTCTGTTTGTGAGGAAGTCGTATGTGAGGTTTTTACAAAACAATTTCTGCAAATGTTGGGATGCTTTTTAAATAAAATGAAAACTAAAAGCTTTTCAAATCACAGCCAATAGTTTCTTCCCACTAGAACATAGATAACATGACAAATGTGACACTTTTATCACAAAATGACCTAATTTCAAATGTGATGCCTCCTGTGTTCTCTATAGGAGACAGATCTGGACTCTGCTGCTGTAGCTGCAGTCTGTGGTTTAGCAATGTCCTGAAAAACACAAGGCCTTCCCTAAAACAGACATTGTCTGGAAGAGAGCAGATGTTTCTCTAAAACCTTTATAAACCTTTCAGCATTCATAGTTCCTTCCAAAACACACAGCGGCCCATCCCGTCCATTTTAAATGAGCCTTGTCCCGGGACACGGCGGCGCTTCTGGACCATGTTCACAGATGGCTTCCTTTTTGCAGGATAGAGCTTTAGTTGGCTCTGCAGATGGAGGATTGTGTTTACCCACAGTGGTTTCTGAAAGTATTCCTGGGCCCATTTAGTAAAGTCATTGACACAATCATGAAGAGTGATGCAGGGCCCCTGAGGGCCCCAAGACCACGGGCTATAACACAATAAATTTAAAAAAACATCCCAGTATTTCCAGAATTCAGGTTGTAGTTTTTGGATTAATGCTGGGTCGTGTGAAAAGCAGAGGTGAAATCACCCTGAGGTCTCTGTCCCACTGCAGGACTGTCCTCTGTCCCAATACTGCTCTGAAATCACAATTATGAACCTGAGCCTATCTTTAGAGGAGGACTGGCTGCAGCCCATCAGCAGCAGCAGTGGTCTTCGGGCGATTCGGATTCCTGGGGGGGAACCTCCATTTCGGGGCCGGTGATGAATGAAGGTGTGCAGACGAGTGGAGGCCTGGGGGAGGGGAGGGCATCTGACGTCTTCCCCTCTCAGCAGCAGCAGCAGCAGCCTCTCAGGGGACCTCAGATCTGGGAAGCATCAGAGAGAGAGGAGCGATCCGAACCTGGCCTGAGGAGGAGGGAGGTCAGGACACAGCAGAGAAAACATTTAAAATAACATTACAATATGAGGAATGGTTCTCAGATAGGATTTTAGCTGTCATCTGGAATTGGCTGTAGCAGGAGTCCTTTATTTTCATTAACATTTTATTCTGGTGCACAATATTTTTTATGGTGAAGGCTGTGATTATTTTACTGTCATGGCTGTGTGCATTCTAGTTTTTATCTCATTAAAACTATATTTATGTTTCAAATGAAAAACATATACTCAAAAGAATATAATCAGGCTGGTCAAGTTTACATTTATTTTAAACATAAGAAGCACTAGGAGAGCACAGGGTGGGGTTAGACCTGGTTTAGTCCTGGTTTAGCCCTGGTTAAGTCCTGTTTTAGGTCTAGTTAAATCCTGGTTTAGTCGCGTTTAAGTCCTGGCACATAAAGAAAACTAGTAATTATACTTATTACAGTTACATGTGTTGACCGCTGGGGGGCTCTAGAGAACACAGCTCCACAGTCACAGCAGAGGAAATCACGGTATATTCAAAGACTGAACAGACAACCGCTACTGTTGCCTCATTTTTAGGCCCAAGCCCCAAGAGTGGTGTAGGACCTGTTGTGTCTGCACAGCACTGCCCTGAAGTGTGTGAAGAAAAAGAAAGCATGAAACAGTTTCCCACATGCACACTCATGGCATCGAGCACTATCTGGACATTTATGCCTCAAGTATGGAAGCCCCATACTTATATTCACTCAGAGTGAATGGAAGTCAGTGGGCTCATTCACTTTTGACCTCAAAAAATGTATAATTTGTGGGTACCGTGAAACTGGATTTATTGTTTTTGCTAAAATTATAATTTTTATTATTTGCGTTTCTTTCTTTCTTTTTCTTCTGATGATCCCTATTCTGAGCCCCTGAACATTTATTAAAACTCACAATTTTTTTTATATAGGTATCATACAGAACAATACAAGAACGATAAAAAATGTCAGTCATATGGTTTTATGGTGTTGCCATGGCAATGACTGAAACCTGCCATTTTATTCCAATGGGATTAAAGCCGAACTTAGTAACTCGTTTCTTCACTTTTTTGCCTTATTTTTCTCTCTAGAGCTCCCCCTACAGTTCAGATTAAAGCACTCACAAGTCCAGTTGACTCCTGTGTGATCCCCCGCTCGGCTTTTTCCTCCTCCTCATATCTGTACAAAGTTTTTTCTGCCATTTGACCGCTCTGCCATGACAAAAATCAAGAAATAAAGCGATCTCTAGCTTGTTTTGCTAACCGGGATGTGCTGCTTTCTCGCAAGACTCGAGACTTCTGTGACTCCGGGTCAGAGGTGCTCACTGTTGCAAGTGTCACTTTCAGCTCAGAGACACCAGGGGGAGATGGAGGGCACTTCATTAACCCCACAACAACTCATTTAACCATCACACAGACTCTGGAATACTTTATATAGGTAAAAAAGTTACTGAGTTCTGCTTTAAGACAAAAATCTTTATGGAGAGAAAAAATAATTGTCCAAAGAATATTTGTGAAATTTGGCACTTAAGTTCTTTATGTCATTCTGATGAAAAAGTTTAAGGGGACCCATGCTGTATTTTTTACAGTGCTGCCATGGTGATGGTTGATTGCTGCCATTTTATTCTAATGGGAATTCCATTCTATGTAATACTATGGTGCAACAGAGCTATCTATGCCTTATATGGTGGTTTTTCATCATCATCAACTAAAAACTTTACAGCATGGTTTCACCTCTGGCCCAGCTCCGGTCACGGCAGGCGTGGGCCGATCATTGCCGCTTGCAGCTTTAATCTTTGCTTTTTTTTTTTATCTGGTGAAAAAACATCTGGCAGCGCCGCTATGGTGGTTGTTTGTTTTTCTTGTATCTTGATAAAATCTTTAACTGTACTACTGGTTATTTAACACAACACAGATGTTGACATAGAAAACAGTTGGATGTATAAATTATGTCATTACAACAAGGCTTGGAACGGATGGATCTGTTCACGAGCCTTTAGTTGGTGGGATTTATCAGCAGCAGGTGAACAGTTTAAGTAGATGTGTTAGAAGCAGGAAAAATGGGTAAGGATCTGAGCTTGAGTCTGACAAGGGCTGTCTCCAGAACTGCAGAACCTGTGGGGTGTTCCCGGTCCGCAGGGGTCAGGATCTATCCGAGCCAGTCCAAGGAATGAACAGAGGTGAACCGGAGACAGGTGATGCAGGCAGGGAATGAAGACTGAGGCCCGCGTGTGGTCCAAGATCCCACAGACTGAGCAGCTCCTGTGTCCTGCCTTTTTCCTGGTAATTTTCTGTCACAAGCTGTCAATCCATCACGGAGCACTTGCGTCTAAATTGAGCCCGAACACAAAAGAAGGGCAGACGAGACGGACGCGGAATCAATCTGCGGCTGATAACACGTGCGAGCCTTGTCCCCGCCACACGCAGATAACGGCGAATACCGCTACAAAGAGTCACTTTAACAAACAGGACGACAATCAATGAGCAGATAAAACACAGCAGAGAGAGAACAAGAGAAAAAAACTCTTCAAATGGACTTACGGTGAATTTCTTTGTGCTGCAAATATGAAGCTCTGGTGTGTGTTAAATAAGTCCTGACTGTTAGCTATTCCCTTCAGGGGTCCACAATCCTCTGCCCTCACCTAACCCTCTGCATCCTCTTATATCTTGCAGAAAAATACTAACACTAAAGGGTCCAGACTCTGCTTTTCTTCATATTTTTAACCCAGTCTTGGTCTCCTCTAGAACAGCAGCACATTTTACAGTCTTTAAAAACATTATGCGACTAAAAAAGAATGTTAATAAGAACTCTCCTGGTGCTATAAAGAAACAGGTGAAGAGACCAGCAGAGGGCAGCATAGTGTTGATGAACAAAAACAGAGAAAAAGAGCTGTTCACTTCCTTAAACTTTCTGTCTGATGCCTGAATGATTCTTCAAAAAGTAGTGATAAAAATCATCTGTATTATTAGTACCACTGGTTGGGAAACACTGCTATAGGTCAGAGATTCTGGGACAGCAGCAGGAAACTCAGGTAAATGCTGCTTATCCTCTCGTCCTTGGCTTCCTGTTTGGTTGGTCACATGATGAGGAGAGGTCACGTGACTCGGTGGTGTGTTGGTCACGTGACCCGGGGATGGCCTTGTGGCAGATTTACGGCGCGGCAGCTCCATTTGTCGTCTGTGCGGCGTTAGCTGTGACGGCGGCGTAGGCTCAGGTTTAAATGAGCCGTTAGCATTCATGAAGCTGTTTACATTCAACACATTATACATTATACTGAGACCTGAGTCCTTCAGAGACCAGGACTAGACCAGGACTACACCTCTGAAGTTACTAACAGCTCAGGACTAGAATAAACCAGAAATTCTAGGTGAACACAGAGCTGTCTTAAGACCTGACAGTTCCAGTTTCAAAAGTCCTACACCCAAACACAAGAAAAACCAAAAGCTGGACAAAACAAGGACTAATTCAAAACTCAGTCTGTGTTTACAGACTAAACCTGGTCTAAACCTGGTCTAAACTGGGTCTAAACCTCAGATTTCATTAGCAGACATGTTTAAAAGCTGGTCCTCAGAGTGTGACCAGAACAGCTTCACACACACGGATTCAGTTTAATTAAATCTCATTAAATCTGATCCACCTCATTAACTTCAACTGACACTGAGCAGAGGAGAGAGGAGAGGAGGAGGGAGGAGAGAGGAGAGGAGAGGAGAGGAGGGAGGAGAGGACAGCAGGGAGGAGAGGGGAGAGGAAAAGAGAGAGGAGAGGAGGGAGGAGAGGAGGAGGGAGGAGAGAGAGGAGAGGAGGAGAGGAGGGAGGAGAGGAGGAGGGAGGGGAGAGGAGAGGAGAAGAGAGAGGAGAGGAGGGAGGAGAGGAGAAGGGAGGGGAGAGGAGAGGAGGGAGGAGAGGAGAAGGGAGAGGAGAGGAGGGAGGAGAGAGGAGAGGAGAAGAGAGAGGAGAGGAGGAGAGGAGGGAGGAGAGGACAGCAGGGAGGAGAGGGGAGAGGAGAAGAGAGAGGAGAGGAGGGAGGAGAGAGGAGAGGAGAAGAGAGAGGAGAGGAGGAGAGGAGGGAGGAGAGGAGGAGGGAGGGGAGAGGAGAGGAGAAGAGAGAGGAGAGGAGGAGGAGGGAGGGGAGAGGAGAGGAGAAGAGAGAGGAGAGGAGGGAGGAGAGGAGGAGAGGAGGAGGGAGGGGAGAGGAGAGGAGAAGAGAGAGGAGAGGAGGGAGGGAGGAGAGGAGGAGGGAGGGGAGAGGAGAAGAGAGAGGAGAGGAGAGGAGAAGAGAGAGGAGAGGAGGGAGGAGAGGAGGAGGGAGGGGAGAGGAGAAGAGAGAGGAGAGGAGAGGAGAAGAGAGAGGAGAGGAGGAGGGAGGAGAGAGGAGAGGAGGGAGGAGAGGAGGAGAGGAGGAGGGAGGGGAGAGGAGAGGAGAAGAGAGAGGAGAGGAGGGAGGGAGGAGAGGAGGAGGGAGGGGAGAGGAGAAGAGAGAGGAGAGGAGAGGAGAAGAGAGAGGAGAGGAGGGAGGAGAGGAGGAGGGAGAGGAGAGGAGAGAAGGAGGGAGGAGAGGAGGAGGGAGGAGAGAGGAGAGGAGGGAGGAGGGAGGAGAGAGTAAGAGAAGATCTCAGAGCTGGTGGAGTTTTCTCTCTGCCATAAAAACACTGGCTGTGCTCTGAGCTTTTTCATGGGCGTCTTGTTTCTGGAAGCTTTGACTCCAGATGAAGCTCAGAGTTTCTGAGTCAGCATCGTGTTACTGCACACACGCGTTTGAGCTCGGCCTAACTCTTTATGGACATAAAGGCTTAAAGAGAGACGTTATGAACTTTTGTTGTTACATTTCTTATAACCAACAGTTTCTATATTTAGTAACAGTAGTGGTCCTGTCATCCGACCATTTAACAACAACTAAAACATTCAGCGTCTGACACACGCGGTCCTTTTCACTGAAAACGGTGGATGACAAACAGAGAGCTGTAACATTTCTACATGACAGTAAATAAAACCAGTGACAATGAACTGAATTGTCACCAGGGCCTATTCCATACAATCACACATTTAACTCCTCTGTGAGAAAAACATGTATTCAACCAGAAACAAGTCATTTTGCGACATTTAACTCACGTCAAGTCTTTTTTGGATTTTAATCGAGTACATTCGACTCGAGTCCCTGACCTCTGAAGTGAGCTAACACAACAGCAGAGCGGTACTCTCCTGGTCTTTCGTGTCAGTGTTGATTGTGTTTCAGACCTGGATCAGTTCTGTCTCATGCGGTTCTGTGGCGACATCTAGTGGCAGCAGAGGGAACTGAGCCTGTCCCAGTGGCTTTAGGCATGAATTTGTGATCGCAGGACAAATGATTAGAAGAAAGACAGACACTGACCATACATGTTTTAATCACGTTTTACAGGTTTGAAAATAAACCTAACTATATATTTACATTAATACTCAAAACTACTCACTAAATCCTCCTGATGACAGAACCTACGCAGACAACTAAAGACTTTGGTGTAAATGTTTATGCTGTTTCGCGTTCAGTGTGGAGCAAAGGAAGAGTTTAAATGTGCAGAGAGACGCGTTTCCAGACAATAAACTCTGAATAAAAAGAGCACGGTAAAATGACTGTGGCGCCATCTGCTGTATGGTCGGGCTCATTACAAAAGAGAGAGGCAAAGGGCTTTGTATCCACTCTGCAGCACAGTAAAGCAGTGTTTGAGAGACACCTAACGCCTGCCTTTGTTACTTTCAGTATTTATCTTTTTTTTTTAAATCATCTTAAAAAAAAAAAAGTTAATGTTTCTTGTGAAATAAAACACATTTTCTGCTTATCCATGAAATGGTTTGGTTATTAATTATATCTGCTGAATTTTGGGGGTCGTTCTAAATGTGCTGTTACAGAGGAGGAATAGTGGATATATGGGTACAGAAGAGGGACAGTGGATATATGAGTACAGAGGATGGACAGTGAATATATGGTACAGAGGAGGGACAGTGAATATATGGGTACAGAGGAGGGACAGTGAATATATGGTACAGAGGAGGGACAGTGGATATATGGGTACAGAGCAGGGAAAGTGAATATATGGGTACAGAGGAGGAACATGAATATATGGGTACAGAAGAGAGACAGTGGATATATGGGTACAGAGGAGGGACAGTGCATATATGGTACAGAGGAGGGACAGTGAATATATGGGTACAGAGGAGGGACAGTGAATATATAGTACGGAAGAGGGACAGTAGGTATATGAGTACAGAGGAGGG
This sequence comes from Bostrychus sinensis, assembly GCA_020698575.1. Lineage (NCBI taxonomy): Eukaryota > Metazoa > Chordata > Actinopteri > Gobiiformes > Eleotridae > Bostrychus > Bostrychus sinensis. Next base: position 42,616,019 of record CM036242.1, read on the forward strand.
ATAGTGGATATATGGGTACAGAGGAGGGACAGTGGATATATGGGTACAGAGGAGGGACAGTGCATATATGGTACAGAGGAGGGACAATGGATATATGGGAACAGAGGAGGGACAGTGAATATGTAGTATGCAAGAGGGACAGTGGATATATGGGTACAGAGGAGAGACAGTGAATATATGGGTACAGAGGAGGGACAGTGGATATATGGGTACAGAGGAGGGACAGTGGATATATGGGTACAGAAGAAGGACAGTGGATATATGGGTACAGAGGAGGGATAGTGGATATATGTGTACAAAAGAGGGACAGTGGATATATGTGTACAAAAGAGGGACAGTGGATATATGGGTACAGAGGAGGAACATGAATATATGGTACAGAGGAGGGACAGTGGATATATGGGTACAGAGGAGGGACAGTGGATATATGAGTACAAAAGAGGGACAGTGGATATATGGGTACAGAGGAGGGACAGTGGATATATGGGTACAAAAGAGGGACAGTGGATATATGAGTACAAAAGAGGGACAGTGGATATATGGGTACAGAGGAGGGACAGTGGATATATGGGTACAGAGGAGGAACATGAATATATGGTACAGAGGAGGGACAGTGGATATATGGGTACAGAGGAGGGACAGTGCATATATGGTACAGAGGAGGGACAATGGATATATGGGAACAGAGGAGGGATAGTGGATATATGGGTACAGAGGAGGGACAGTGAATATGTAGTATGCAAGAGGGACAGTGGATATATGGGTACAGAGGAGAGACAGTGAATATATGGGTACAGAGGAGGGACAGTGGATATATGGGTACAGAGGAGGGACAGTGGATATATGGGTACAGAGGAGGAACATGAATATATGGTACAGAGGAGGGACAGTGATTATATGGGTACAGAGCAGGGACAGAGAATATATGGTACAGAGGAGGGACAGTGGATATATGGATACAGAAGAGGGACAGTGGATATATGGGTACAGAGGAGGGACAGTGGATATATGGGTACAGAAGAGGGACAGTGGATATATGGGTACAAAGGAGGGACCCAAGCTGAAGTCACCGAGGTGGTTAAAAAGCTCCTCGGTGGCAAGGCACCGGGGGTGGATGAGATCCGCCCTGAGTACCTTAAGTCTCTGGATGTTGTGGGGCTGTCGTGGCTGACACGTCTTTGCAGCATCGCGTGGCGGTCGGGGACAGTGCCTCTGGACTGGCAGACCGGGGTGGTGGTTCCTCTTTTTAAGAAGGGGGACCGGAGGGTGTGTTCCAACTATAGGGGGATCACACTTCTCAGCCTCCCCGGGAAAGTCTATTCCAGGGTACTGGAGAGGAGAATTCGGCCGATAGTCGAACCTCGGATTCAGGAGGAACAATGCGGTTTTCGCCCCGGTCGTGGAACAGTGGACCAACTCTATACCCTCCATAGGGTGCTTGAGGGTTCGTGGGAGTTCGCCCAACCTGTCCACATGTGTTTTGTGGATTTGGAGAAGGCATTCGACCGTGTCCCTCGTGGTATCCTGTGGGGGGTGCTCTGGGAGTATGGGGTCCGAGGCCCTCTGCTAAGGGCTGTCCGGTCCCTGTACGAACAGAGCAGGAGTTTGGTTCGCATTGCCGGTTGTAAGTCAGACCTGTTCCCAGTGCATGTTGGACTCCGGCAGGGCTGCCCTTTGTCACCGGTTCTGTTCATAACTTTTATGGACAGAATTTCTAGGCGCAGCCAGGGGCCGGAGGGAGTCTGGTTTGGGAACCACAGGATTTCATCTCTGCTTTTTGCGGATGATGTTGTCCTGTTGGCTTCATCAAGCCAGGACCTTCAGCATGTGCTGGGGCGGTTTGCAGCCGAGTGTGAAGCGGCTGGGATGAGAATCAGCACCTCCAAGTCCGAGGCCATGGTTCTCGACCGGAAAAGGGTGGTTTGCCCTCTCCAGGTTGGGGGGGAGCTCCTGCCTCAAGTGGAGGAGTTCAAGTATCTTGGGGTCTTGTTCACGAGTGAGGGAAGGATGGAGCGTGAGATCGACAGGCGGATCGGTGCAGCGTCTGCAGTAATGCGGTCGTTGTATCGGTCTGTTGTGGTGAAGAAGGAGCTGAGCCGAAAGGCGAAGCTCTCGATTTACCGGTCGATCTACGTTCCTACTCTCACCTATGGTCATGAGCTTTGGGTCATGACCGAAAGGACAAGATCCCGGATACAAGCGGCCGAAATGAGTTTCCTCCGCAGGGTGGCTGGGCGCTCCCTTAGAGATAAGGTGAGGAGCTCGGTCACACGGGAGGAGCTCGGAGTAGAGCCGCTGCTCCTCCACATCGAGAGGAGTCAGCTGAGGTGGCTCGGGCATCTGTTTCGGATGCCTCCTGGACGTCTCCCTGGGGAGGTGTTCCGGGCATGTCCCACTGGGAGGAGGCCCCGGGGAAGACCTAGGACACGCTGGAGGGACTACGTCTCTCGGCTGGCTTGGGAACGCCTTGGGGTGCCCCCGGTAGAGCTGGAGGAAGTGTCTGTGGAAAGGGAAGTCTGGGCATCTCTGCTTAGACTGCTGCCTCCGCGACCCGGCCCCGGATAAAGCGGAAGAAGATGGATGGATGGATGGATGGAAGGAGGGACAGTGGATATATGGGTACAGAAGAGGAACATGAATATATGGTACAGAGGAGGGACAGTGATTATATGGGTACAGAGCAGGGACAGAGAATATATGGTACAGAGGAGGGACAGTGGATATATGGGTACAGAGGAGGGACAGTGGATATATGGGTACAGAAGAGGGACAGTGGATATATGGGTACAGAAGAGGGACAGTGGATATATGGGTACAGAGGAGGGACAGTGGATATATGGGAACAGAGGAGGGATAGTGGATATATGGGTACAGAGGAGGGACAGTGAATATGTAGTATGCAAGAGGGACAGTGGATATATGGGTACAGAGGAGAGACAGTGAATATATGGGTACAGAGGAGGGACAGTGCATATATGGTACAGAGGAGGGACAGTGGATATATGGGAACAGAGGAGGGATAGTGGATATATGGGTACAGAGGAGGGACAGTGAATATGTAGTATGCAAGAGGGACAGTGGATATATGGGTACAGAGGAGAGACAGTGAATATATGGGTACAGAGGAGGGACAGTGCATATATGGTACAGAGGAGGGACAGTGGATATATGGGAACAGAGGAGGGACAGTGAATATATGGGTACAGAGGAGGGACAGTGGATATATGGGTACAGAGGAGGGACAGTGGATATATGGGTACAGAGGAGGAACATGAATATATGGTACAGAGGAGGGACAGTGATTATATGGGTACAGAGCAGGGACAGAGAATATATGGTACAGAGGAGGGACAGTGGATATATGGGTACAGAAGAGGGACAGTGGATATATGGGTACAGAGGAGGGACAGTGGATATATGGGTACAGAGGAGGGACAGTGGATATATGGGTACAGAGGAGGAACATGAATATATGGTACAGAGGAGGGACAGTGGATATATGGGTACAGAGGAGGGACAGTGGATATATGAGTACAAAAGAGGGACAGTGGATATATGGGTACAAAAGAGGGACAGTGGATATATGAGTACAAAAGAGGGACAGTGGATATATGGGTACAGAGGAGGGACAGTGGATATATGGGTACAGAGGAGGAACATGAATATATGGTACAGAGGAGGGACAGTGGATATATGGGTACAGATGAGGGACAGTGCATATATGGTACAGAGGAGGGATAGTGGATATATGGGTACAGAGGAGGGACAGTGAATATGTAGTATGCAAGAGGGACAGTGGATATATGGGTACAGAGGAGAGACAGTGAATATATGGGTACAGAGGAGGGACAGTGGATATATGGGTACAGAGGAGAGACAGTGGATATATGGGTACAGAGGAGGGACAGTGAATAATATATGGGTACAGAGGAGGGATAGTGGATATATGTGTACAGAGGATGGACAGTGAATATATGGGTACAGAGGAGGGACAGTGGATATATGGGTACAGAGCAGGGACAGAAAATATATGGTACAGAGGAGGGACAGTGGATATATGGGTACAGAGGAGGGACAGTGTGACAGTGGATATATGGGTACAGAGGAGGGACAGTGAATATATGGTACGGAAGAGGGACAGTAGGTATATGAGTACAGAGGAGGGACAGTGGATATATGGGTACAGAGGAGGGACAGTGGATATATGGGTACAAAAGATGGACAGTGGATATATGGGTACAGAGGAGGGACAGTGGATATATGGGTACAGAGGAGGAACATGAATATATGGGTACAGAGGAGAGACAGTGGATATATGGGTACAGAGGAGGGACAGTGCATATATGGCACAGAGGAGGGACAGTGGATATATGGGTACAGAAGAGGGACAGTGGATATATGGGTACAGAGGAGGGACAGTGCATATATGGTACAGAGGAGGGACAGTGGATATATGGGAACAGAGGAGGGATAGTGGATATATGGGTACAGAGGAGGGACAGTGAATATGTGGTATGCAAGAGGGACAGTGGATATATATCGGTACAGAGGAGGGACAGTGAATAATATATGGGTACAGAGGAGGGACAGTGGATATATGAGTACAGAGGAGAGACAGTGTGACAGTGGATATATGGGTACAGAGGAGGGACAGTGAATATATGGGTACAGAGGAGGGACAGTGAATAATATATGGGTACAGAGGAGGGATAGTGGATATATGTGTACAGAGGATGGACAGTGAATATATGGGTACAGAGGAGGGACAGTGGATATATGGGTACAGAGCAGGGACAGAAAATATATGGTACAGAGGAGGGACAGTGGATATATGGGTACAGAGGAGGGACAGTGAATATGTGGTATGCAAGAGGGACAGTGGATATATGGGTACAGAGGAGGGACAGTGAATAATATATGGGTACAGAGGAGGGATAGTGGATATATGTGTACAGAGGATGGACAGTGAATATATGGGTACAGAGGAGGGACAGTAGATATATGAGTACAGAGGAGAGACAGTGTGACAGTGGATATATGGGTACAGAGGAGGGACAGTGAATATATGGGTACAGAGGAGGGACAGTGAATATGTAGTATGCAAGAGGGACAGTGGATATATGGGTACAGAGGAGAGACAGTGAATATATGGGTACAGAGGAGGGACAGTGCATATATGGTACAGAGGAGGGACAGTGGATATATGGGAACAGAGGAGGGATAGTGGATATATGGGTACAGAGGAGGGACAGTGAATATGTGGTATGCAAGAGGGACAGTGGATATATGGGTACAGAGGAGAGACAGTGGATATATGGGTACAGAGGAGAGACAGTGTGACAGTGGATATATGGGTACAGAGGAGGGACAGTGAATATATGGGTACATAGGAGGGGCAGTGGATATATGGGTACAGAGGAGGGACAGTGAATAATATATGGGTACAGAGGAGGGATAGTGGATATATGTGTACAGAGGATGGACAGTGAATATATGGGTACAGAGGAGGGACAGTGGATATATGGGTACAGAGCAGGGACAGAGAATATATGGTACAGAGGAAGGACAGTGGATATATGGGTACAGAAGAGGGACAGTTGATATATGGGTACAGAGCAGGGACAGAGAATATATGGTACAGAGGAAGGACAGTGAATATATGGGTACAGAGGAGGGACAGTACATATATGGTACAGAGGAGGGACAGTGGATATATGGGAACAGAGGAGGGATAGTGGATATATGGGTACAGAGGAGGGACAGTGAATAATATATGGTACAGAGGAGGGACAGTGGATATATGAGTACAGAGGAGAGACAGTGTGACAGTGGATATATGGGTACAGAGGAGGGACAGTGAATATATGGGTACATAGGAGGGGCAGTGGATATATGGGTACAGAGGAGGGACAGTGAATATAATGGGTACAGAGGAGGGATAGTGGATATATGTGTACAGAGGATGGACAGTGAATATATGGGTACAGAGGAGGGACAGTGGATATATGGGTACAGAGCAGGGACAGAAAATTTATGGTACAGAGGAGGGACAGTGGATATATGGGTACAGAGGAGGGACAGTGAATATATGGGTACAGAGGACGGACAGTGGATATATGGGTACAGAGGAGGACAGTGAATATATGGGTACAGAGGAGGGACAGTGTATATATGGGTACAGAGGAGGGACAGTGAGTATATGGGTATAGAGGAGGGACAGTGAATATATGAGTACAGAGGAGGGACAGTGGATATATGGGTACAGAGGAGGGACAATGTATATATGGGTACAGAGGAGGGAAAGTGAATATATGGGTACAGAGGAGGGACAGTGGATATATGAGTACAGAGGAGGGACAGTGGATATATGAGTACAGAGGAGGGACAGTGGGTATATGGTACGGAAGAGGGACAGTGGATATATGGGTACAGAGGAGGGATAGTGGATATATGGGTACAGAGGAGGGACAGTGTATATATGGGTACAGAGGAGGGACAGTGAATATATGGGTACAGAGGGAGGAGGGACAGTCAGGAGTAGAAGGATGAGGCTGAGTTCGAGCTGGAGGCCTAGAGGAACACCAGAGAGGAGGTTTATGGACATAGTGAAAGAGGAGATGACGAGGACGCAGAAGAGAGGGGC